>APFE031635924.1:41463-131878 GCA_000404065.3 Pinus taeda | reverse complement strand
ACCTTAGATATCTCTTGGAAGGTGTTAAGATTAAGAAAGAAGATAGTAACCTTATTTATTCCATCCTTACTAAGTTGGGTCCAGCCTACTCTGTATTTGTTTCCACCTTCCATTCTACAAGGGAAGCTTTCATTTGTCAAGGAACAGACTACAAGGCCCCTTCCTTTGACTCTTGTTGTGATTCTTTAATAAGAGAACAGGAAAAACTCTTACATCTTGGTCTTCTTCATCTTGGAAACTCTTCCAAGAAAGCGTTAGCCGCCCAGCAGCAACCAAATTTAAAGAATCCTAAGAAGTCATTTCCTAAAAAGAATGGTCCTAAACCAAACAAGGGTCCTAAGCAAACTCAGTTTCAAAATGAAAGATCATTTCAGCAAAATGATAAGACCAATAAAAACAAATGGAAGAAGACTGATAGACATTGTAACTTTTGTAATCGAGATGGCCACTTAGAATCTAAATGCTTTAAGAAGATGGAAGCCTTGGAAGCCGCAATGAAGAAACATAACACCCATGTGGAGCATTCTTCTACTTCAACTTCAACTTCATCTTCAGGAATGGCACTTTCTGCATGTCGTTGTCAATCATCTCAGTCTGGTTATGCATTAAATGTATCTTCTTCTTCTCATTCTCATGAGTGGCTCATTGATTCTGGAGCCTCTTATCACATGGCCAAAAACAAAGCCATGTTTTCTTCTTTACATGATTGTAACACCAAAAATATATATGTTGGTGATGATAGATCTCTTAATGTTTTAGGGACTGGAACTGTTCATCTAGACAATGGTCAGTTTAATGATGTATTATGTGTTCCAACCTTATCCAGCACCTTCTATCTGTATATCAGATAACTCATTCAGGTGAAGGTAAAATTGTTGAATTTTCACCTCATGATGTTGTAATCAAGGATCTAAGAGATCCTAAACAGATTCTAGCTACTGGTATTGCTGATGATTCACAAGGTTGTATAAGTTTCACAACTTTGGGTCATCAAATCTTCCCTCAGTATTTGTTGCTCATAATGATGAAGTGAGCAAACTTTGGCATGAGCGATTTGGTCACTTAACTATCGCTCTCTTCAGCATCTATGTAAAGAAAATATGGTGACAGGTCTTCCTATGGTATCTTGCAGAGATGGTGTTTGTTCCGGATGTGTACTCGGAAAACATCATCGGGACAGTTTTGAAAAACGTGCCTCTTGGCACGCCTCAGCCCCTTACAGCTTGTGCACAATGATTTGTGTGGTCCACTTCCTGTTGCTTCATTCTCTGGCTGCAAGTATTTCTTAACTTTCATTGATGATTTCTCCAGACGCACTTGGGTATACTTCTTAAAACTCAAGAGCGAAGTATTTAACACATTTTTGGCCTTCAAAGCTTTTGTTGAAAAACAATCTGGACATCAAATTCTTAAGCTAAGAACTGATAATGGTGGAGAATATGTTAAAAACACATTCATCAACTTTTGCACCGAAAATGGAATTCAAATGCAACATACCGTTCCATACACTCCACAACAAAATGGTGTAGCTGAAAGGAAAAATCGCACCTTAAAGGAAATGGCTAATTGTATGCTGCAATCTAAAGGACTCAGTCTTAGTTTTTGGGCCGAAACAATTAATTGTGCAAATTATATAATAAATCGCACTCCTACTAAGGTTCTAAAGAATATCACTCCAGAAGAAGCTTGGAGTTCCATTAAACCAGATTTAAGTCACTTTCGTGTTTTTGGAAGTGAAGCATGGGCCCATATTCCAGATGAAAAGCATAAAGCTTTAGAACCTAAGAGTGAGAATGTACTTTTGTTGGATATTCTGAAGATGTAAAAGGTTATAGACTTATTCCATTTAAGTCCAAAAATGTTATCATTAGAAGAGATGTAAAATTTGATGAAAATAAATCGGCCTGCGAGCCTAGTCCGGCGGATGTGCCACCTCTTCCTATCTCTTCTACTTTGAAAACATTTCTTCTTCAGATGATGAAAGTGAGGATGACAATCCTCCCCCACCTTCTCAGGATCCTCAACTTCCAAGATGGGTTCGTACTACTCGGGATGCAGCAGGTGATCTTGCCGGTGATCCTTCAGATCATCGACGTACACGTGTTCTCAGTTCGATAGAGCCTCTTCTTTACTGGCTCAAGCCTCAGCGAATTATGATCCTGACACCTTTGCAGAATCTTCAGGCCATCCAGATTGGGACGCAGCTATGAATGAAGAATATCGTTCATTATTGGCCAACGATACATGGGATCTTGTTCCTCTACCAAAGGGACGAAAACTTGTTAGATGCAAATGGGTTTACAGAAACCAAGTATGGACCAGATGGAAAAGTTGATAGACATAAAGCTCGTCTTGTTGCTAAGGGTTTTTCACAAGTTGAAGGCGTTGACTATACCGAAACCTTCTCCCCTGTTGCCAAAATGAACTCTGTCCGCCTTGTTCTTTCCCTTGCTACCTCTTTCAAATGGGAAGTCCATCAGATGGATGTTAAATCCGCCTTCTTGCATGGGGACTTGCATGAAGAATCTATATGGAACAACCCATTGGCTTCATCCAAACAGACTCCAGCCTTGTATGTCGACTTAAGAAATTTCTTTATGGTCTCAAGCAAGCTCCTCGTGCTTGGTATGCCAAAATGGATAGCTTTCTTTTAGAATCTGGCTTTTCTAGGTGTTATTCTGACAATACTGTCTACACCAAGAAAGTGGGCAACTCTCTTATCATCCTTGTTCTTTATGTTGATGATCTTATTCTTACTGGTAGTGATCCCAACCTTATAAACCATGTGAAGTCCAGCCTTAAAAAGAAATTTGAAATGACAGACTTAGGACACTTACACTATTTTCTCGGTCTTCAAGTCTTGCAATCCAAGGAGGGTATTTCCCTTTCCCAGTCCAAGTATGCTTGTGATATTCTACGTCATTTTCACATGGAAGATTGTAAGCCAGCTCCTTCTCCCTTTCAGTCTGGAGTCAAACTTTCAGTCTCTTGTACTTCTCCTGAAGTTGATGCTACCTTATACCGTCAACTTGTAGGAAAACTCTTGTATTTAACCCATACTCGTCCTGACCTTTCCTTTGTTGTTGGCCTTGTTGCTCGGTTTATGCAAAACCCACGTGAAAGTCATTGGAAAGCAGCTAAAAGAATACTTCGTTATGTTCGAGGTTCAGTTCAGTTTGGAATTCATTACAGTGCCGAAGCATCTCCTCTATTGGTTGGTTTCACTGATTTCGATTGGGCTGGTGACCTTGATGATCGGAAGTCTACTGCCGGTTATGTGTTCACTCTTGGTTCAGGACCTATTACATGGGCTTGCACGAAACAAGGTGCCATTTCTCTTTCTTCAGCAGAAGCAGAGTATCGTGATGCCATAGAAGCTAGTAAGGAAGCCTTGTGGCTTCGTCAGATCCTATCAGAGTTTGGCTTTCAGCAGCAGCATCCGACTACACTTTGGTGAGATAATCAAAGTGCCATTCAACTATGCAAAGATCCTGTCCAACATCAGCGTAGCAAACACATTGAACTACACATGCACTTCATCAGAAAGCTCATTCATGACCATGTTCTTGAAGTGCAATATTGTTCAACAGATGATCAAGTTGCAGACATCTTTACAAAGGCTCTCACAGAGGCGAAGTTTACTAAACTTCGATTTATGGTTGGAGTTCAGGAAGTTGTCACTAAGGGGGGATAGGCTCTAGTGCCTCCTTCCTTCTCCTATTGTGTCATATTTGTAAATCCTTCAATCCTATCCCAAGTTGTTCTTAAGGGGGGATGTTAGGATATTCCGACACATAGGAATAGTTAGTATAACTTGGTCTAGTATAGAGTTAGGTAAAGTGTGTTTCTTTACTATGTACATTTGTAACTTACAATCTGACGGTCACGATATGTAGTGATCCGACGGTTCATTCTCTCCTCGGTATTATCGACACTTGATCCGTGGCTTAACACCCGATTGGTCCATGATCTCTATTTAAAGAGCATGGAGCGTCATTTGTATGTTAACTATTCATGAGAGAAGCTTATGTAAAATTTCATTCTTTTATTAATAAATTGCCTGAAGTGGCCGCGTTGGCTCAGGCCGTGGACTGTTTCCCTCTTTGAGGGTTTTAAGCACGTCAAAAATACTAGTGTATTGATCTGTGATCTGTTTGTGAGCGATGTCCTTTGGTGTTCTGTCTGAGGAACTTACCCTGTAAATTCCTACAGAGGTAGGGTTTTTGAGGTCTTCTTCTCCTTGAAGTAATGATTGTGCGAGGTTCCCAAGAATGCTTCAAGTGTAGAATGCTTCTTTGAACAAGCTAGGGTTTTTAGGTCTTCTTTAGTAACTTCCTTCAATATGATGATGTAAACCTTGTACTTGTAGTGCCTTTGAGATGAGAGGTCCCTTTTGATGATTGACGCTCTTGATGATCTTCTAGTGCTTCGGTCCTTGAGTGTCCTTCTTTAAGCTTCCCTTCCTTGACTTGTCACCTTAGCTCTAATACCATGTTGAGAAATCTAGGGGCAACAAGAGTAGGTGATTTCTCTTTTGTTTGATAACTGCGTGTGATGTATTTTTATTTTTATTGATTTACTTTCTTCTTTCCTTTATTATAATTAGTGTTCTCTATCATCAAATAGTGACCAAAACATAAAGAACAATGAGACAATAGGACACAAGATGTAGGTGATCATCCAGGGCCAAAACCTCTCCAACTTGAGAGGAAAACCCACCAGAATTCTCTCTTCTTATAGACCTTCAATTGACAAATTCCAAGACTTATGACCCTTGACCAAGACCCTCCAAGGCCAAGTCAAATCTTGCTTCCAGCATTCTACAATTCAAACTTCCAGCTGCTTCTTTTGCAATTTTTGACCTCCCCAGCAAATTCTTCTGCAACTTCGATCTGCCCAGAAAAAGCTTCTACAAAAAACCCTAACCCTTGCACATGTGAGAAATGATGGTGTGATCTTATTCCTTTCTCCTTCACTTGGGTAGATTTTCTCTCCTATAGAATTCAGCTTCCAAAGTAGCTCTTCTTGATGACCTAAATTCACTTCTGCAACTTGGCTTTACTGCAGCAGCATGAACCCTAATTCCTTCGCACATGTGGAGAGAAGTAACCCAGAAACAATCCCAAAAACTCGATTGTCTCTTCCTCCTTTGTCCTCTTCTCCTTTGCACTCTTTTTTTATGATCGAACATGTGTAACTGAGGTGTCTCCTCCAAGTGAGGTCGAGGTCTCCTTTATATAGCCTTTTCATTAGGTCGAATTGCTCCTTTTAGGCCGACTTGATCATGAGTGTAGGCCGACTTGAATATTACATCATGACTTGGACTTGGAGGGTTCTTTGATTTGACTTTGACTCAAATAAATTCTTTTTACAATATGTAACATGCCCAAATGGGTCTTTCATACATGACAATGACTCATAAGCCCTAGAAGCTCTCAATGGGAGCTTGACCTATAAAATAAATTCCTCTTGAGCATGAAACCCATGCCTCAAAAAAACAATAACAAATTTATTTTTCTCACTACATTAAATACATAAAATCATGAGTACATATGTCATTATGAAGACTGAACCTAGTTACTATTTCCACATTTTCTCCTTTTGGTCATCTAGACTGCCTTCGACAACTTCCTTTCCTTGATTGAATGTACTTCAACCATTTTGACATGCTGCACTCCTTTGTCATCATACCATCATCTTTCTAAACAATGGGTTTCACATAAGGTGAAATGATCAGCAAGACACTTGCTTCTTCCAAGTGAGGTGAACCTTCTAATGAAGATTTCAAAGGAGGATCTTGATTATCTTTATCCAACAAATGCTCCTTCCTAATGGAGATGATGCATGATGAATTCTATGCTAGATCAATTTCTTCTACCCAATACTATTACTTATGCTTTCAATGAGATTACCAAGAGTTACTTCCTTTTATGATGACTTCTACAACCATGTAGACTTCTACTTCAGCTATCTTTTTCAAGCTTCTATAATGATGTTACGATCTCTTGTATGTCATCTTCTAGTATGATTCATTCTATCATTCTTATAATGCTTTCTACCATGATATCTATCTTTCATGAAAGCTGAAAAAGAACATAGTGAAGGAGACTATCTCGATGGTAGTAGAGATCTTTCACTTCCTCCTTTAATTTCTTCTTTTCAACTTCTTCCACTTCTTCAGTGACATGGGCTTCTTCCCTTCCTCTTTTGTTGTTGTCTTTATTGAGTTTAGGACAGTTTCTCTTGTAGTGCCCATGACATCCATAGCATTGGATCTTTGACATATCGATCTTCTTCTTTTTTAGAGGACCAAACTTTCCTTTTCTCTTAGCCATGGCAGCAAATGCTTGAACTTGTTCACTTGGTCCCACATCACTTTTTGCTTTTAACCTAGTTTCTTCAATCTTACACAATGACCAAAGTTCACTAAATGGGGTGGCTTCCTTCTTTCCATAGATGTTTGATACGAAGTTGCCCCATTCATCAGATAGTGCATTGAGCACCACGGTGGTCATTTCTTTATCGGACATTATTTCCCCTAACTCCTGTAGTTGGCCACATATTTTTTACACCCTCATAAAGTATGAGGCTATTCCTTCTTCTTTTGATATCTTCATCTTGTAGAGCTCAATTCTCAATGATATTACTTCTCCTGTACAAAAATAATTCTACCAAATTGTCATAGATGCCTTTTGACTTTTCTGATTTCACTACATATGGGATGAGAGAATCCTTGATTGATTCTATAAGGATTCTTTGAGCCCTTACTTCCCCCGTCATGTATTTTGCTAGAGCTTGAGCCTCTTTTGGCGGTTCGACAATTAAACCCTTAACATGACCAATGACTTCATTTTCTATGAGGATCAAATTTGTCCTCTTTTTCCATGTAAGATAGTTTGTTGACCCAACCAACTTGTTGCTTTCCTTGCAAAATGAAGACATTTTGATAGCCAATTCAGACATAAATATGGAGGTATTTGTCAAGTGAAGATATTTCTTGATAATGAAATCTTAGACTTGATGCCTTCCTTGATGATGTTGATAATATAAGATGTCTTCTTGACGAAGAAGTCTTCCTTCAAGTATGCTTTGATAGTGATCCTTGACTCAAAGGGAGGGAGATGCTTCAATGTGTAGTCTTCTTTTGAGGTAGGGTCCTTGAGATCTTCTTTGATGATGATGTGCGAGCTTCCCAACAATGCTTCAAGTGAGAAACCCTTCTTTTGATTAGCTAGGGCTTTGAGGTCTTCTTCGATATTCCTTGTGCTTGGCCCTTGTGTATCTCTTCCCAATGTCCTATTCGATGTCTTTGATCCTTCTTGATACTTCTTTGGAGTCTTTGTTTAAGCTACCTTTCCTTGTCTTGTCACCTTAGCTTCGATACCATGTTGAGAAATCTAGGGCAGCTAGATTAGATGATTTCTCTTACTTTGATAATTGCTTGTGATGTATTTTTACTTAACTTGATTAGCTTCTTCTTTCACTTGATTATTATTAGTGTTCTCTATCATCAAACAGCAACCAAACAAAAAATTAATGAGACAATAGGACACAATATGTAGGCAATCATCTAAGGCCAAAACCTCTCCTTTTGAGAGGAAAACCCGCAAGAACTCTTCTCTTCTTATAGAACTTCAATTGACCAATTCCAAGACCTGTGACCCTTGATCAAGACCAAGTCAATGTTTCTCCTTGATGAGCTTTTTTTCCAACAATTCTAACTTCAGCGACTTCAACCCTAGCAAATTCTTTTGCAACTTCGACCTAGCAGATTCTTCTAGAACTTTGACGCAACAGTTTCTTCTGCAACTTCGATCCAGCAATTTCTCTAAAACTTCGACCCAGCAGATTCTTCTGCAACTTTGACTTGCACAACTTTCCAGCACTTCAACTTGCCCAGTGATTGTAGAAACCCTAACACAAGAGAGAGAGAGGCCCAAAACTTTGATCTTTGCTCTTCTTCTTCTTTTTCGACCTTTTCCAACTTCTATCTTGAGGAGATCGAACTTGCTTGAGTGTGTGTCCAAATGAGGTCGAGTTCCTCCTTATATATAGGCTTTTGAGCGGTACAAATTGCTATCTTTAGGCCGACTTGTCCCTTTATGTAGACTAACTTGTTGCTAGCCCCTTGACAAGGTCTTGAAGGGTCTTTAACTCTATTTTTTACTCAAATAAATTTTTTTTGCAATATGTAACATGCCCAAAGGGTCTTGCATCCAAGACAATGACTCAATTGACTTGTAGACTCAATGACAAGCCCTATAAGCACTCAATGGGCCCTTGACCTAAAAATAAATTTCCCTTGAACATGAAACCCATGCCTCAAGAATAACAATAATAAATTTATTTTTCTATTTACATCAAATATATAAAAACATGATTACATTTGTCATTATGAAGATTGAACCTAGTTACATATTTCAACACTTTTGAGAGGAATAAGAGGCCTGCTAGTCTTGCTCAGGAACAAATTTCTAAAATCTACAATGTATTACATAGTGATGAGGTTGATGATGGTATTGCTGATTTTGTTATGGCAAATGGAATTTCATTTAATGCTACCCGTTCTCCCCATTACAAAGAAATGGTGCAAAAAATCATAGTTTCTAGGCCAAGATATGCACCTCCAAATTACAACAAAATGAGGACATCATTGTTAGATAAAGGTGTGACAAGAACGTAGGGGCTTATGGGCCCCCTTAAACAATCTTGGATTTATTCAGGATGTTCAATAATCATGGATAGTTGGACAGACATTCAACAAAGGCCATTGTTGAATATTATTGTTACATATCCAGTTGGGCCCTATTTTTTAAGAGCAATTTATTCTAGTGGGAAACTAAAGGAAGCTACCTTCATGTTTGAAGTATTGAAAGAAGCAATTGATGAGCTTGGTCCTTCAAATGTAGTACATGTAATCGCAGATGCAGCACCTGTTTACAAAGCAACGGGTTTGATGGTTCAAATTCGATATAGGCATATCTTTTGGACTTCTTGTTGTGTACATGCCTTGAACAATGTCCTCGAAGACATTGGCAAAATATCTTGGATTGCAAAACTTATTTTAGATGGAAGAGATGCACAAATGTACATTTGCAACCACCATGCCTCTTTAGCAATCTATAGGATGTATTCAAGGAAGAGGTTTTTGAAACCTGCATAAACAAGATATGCTACATACTTCATTCTTCAACGTACGGTTGAGGTGCATGCATCCTTATAAGGCACTGTTATTTCTCAAGAGTGGAAAGCATGGTTTGAATCTAAATCAGTGTAGGCAAAGAAGATAAGAGAGCAACTTCTCAATTATGATTGGTGGTCTGATTGTAAATATGTTGTTTCTTTCACAGCTCCAATTGTGGAGTTGATTAGTTATGCAAATGTTGATTCCCCCACCCTTGGAGAAGTTTATGAATGTATTGATAGCATGGTAGATCATTTGAGACAGAAACCCCTCTTTGGAGTTCTTCAATGAAATTCACAAGATAATAGAGAAGAGATGGATCAAACTCAATACCTCTCTTCACATGGCTGCTAATGCCCTTAATCCAAAGTGGTATATAGAGAGACCAAACAAAGTTCTACTCATTAATGATGAAGAAGTGAAACAACGCTTTCTTGATGCCATAAGCAAAATATATACACCTAATGAAGCAAAAGTAATGCAAAAACAATTTATTGATTTTGGTACCTTAAACCCTTCCACATTCTCTCAAGATGCAAGGGTGGACATCAAGATTTATGCACAAAAGAATCCCACTGGATGGTGGAGAATGTATGGGGGGAAAGCCCAAGAGCTTTAAAATCTTACCTCATGGTTTCTATCTCAAGTTTCGAGTTCATCGACAGCTGAAAGGAATTGGTCCACTTATAGTTTCATTCACTCTGTTAAGAGGAATAGGCTTACCTCTAAGAGAGCGGAGAAATTCGTTTATATGCATAGTAGTCTTCGACTTCGCTCAAGGAAGCTACCTTAGCATTTAGAGAGCTCGACAGCAAGATGGGATGTTGATGCTAAGGATGCTTCTCAGATTGATGATGATGAGGATAATCCTTCACCAGATGCAAGTTTAGTTGGCATAGCTTTGGATAGCATTGTAGGTGATTTTGGTATTGATGATAGTGATGATGGAATTAGAGTGCCTAGCAAGGCTCAAGCCTATATGGATAGTCTTGATGCCAAAGATTGCACTTTATGACCATCTTCAACTTTAATGTTATATTTTGGCCTTTGAGCATTTTTGGACCATGTATTACTTTGCCACTTTAGGCATTTTCTATTTTTTTTATTATGTACTGCATTGGGCATGCTAGCAATGTGAATATTAATATGATGAGTTCTTTGATTTTTGTTATGTTTCTTAAATTCAAAAGTGTCCCTTTAATCATTTATATTTTCAAATTTTCAGTTTTGAATTTGACATTCATATAATGAATTAAAATGCTAAAGAGATTTTAATATTTGAACATTATTATATTAAAGTTTCAAAATTATAAGAAATTTAAATTATATAAATTAAAGAAAAAATTGTTTTTATATTTTTATATTTTTATTAAATAATATTACCGCTCCCAGTTAACCATTCCTGTAAATTTTGGGGAAACTCTAGCCATTCCGAACACACCCGTACCCAGTTCCCAATGTTCCCCCCATTCCAAGAACTCATGCAACATAGGTAATGATAAAATGTTTTGATGAAATAAGCTTATATTATTTGGCCAAACATTATAATTATTATAAAGAATAATATTATAAATTGTCAAACATAAATATGGAGTTGACAGCTAACATTTAAAAATATATATATATATATTAATAAAAAAAAATATTTCAATTTTCACATTAAGTAAAAATTTCACTATTAACTTGCTCTATATACATATATATAAATCAATTGAAAGTAAAAGATTTCTTATAGTTAAAACATTTTAATAACATTGTACTAAGTTTAAGGGAGATGTGTAACTCCTTCCATGCTCAATATGGAGTTGACATGTGGCATATATATATATATATATATATTATATATATATATATATATATAACAATTGAAAGTAAGAGATTTCTTATGGTTAAAACATTTGAATAGTGTGGTGTTCAATTTAGTTTGTGCTCAATATGGAGTTGACACATCGCATATATACACACATTAAGAACCACCATAGACCCATCTCAAATCCAGATCTATCATGTGCTAAGAGGAATCAAATCCCTTAAAGTGAACAGTTAAACCATTTTAATGGCGTTCTAAGTTTAAGGGAGATGTGTAACTCCTTCCATGCTCAATATGGAGTTGACATGTAACACACACACATATAACAATTGAAAGTAAGAGATTTCTTATGGTTAAAACATTTCAATAGTGTGGTGTTCAATTTAATCTGTGCTCAATACGGAGTTGACATATCGCATATATACACATACTAAGAAGCAGCATAGATCCATCTTAACTCCGGACCTATCATGTGCCAAGAGGGATCAAATCCCTTGAGGTGCAAACCTTTTTTAGAGTGTAAAACTTGCATAAATGTTTGCACCTTAAGGGATTTGATTCCTCTCAACACATGATAGATCTGGATTTGAGATGGCTTTATGCTGGTTTTATTCTCATTGAATACTAGAGAATGTAAATGAAAACATTTCCAGCTTAGTTGAGTTTGTTATCTTACTTTTGGTGTCCCCAAAGCTGATGCGGTTCTCTTCTTCATTCGGTCTAATGCTTTTTCGAAGTCTTCCTTACACAAGGAATGTACTTCTGTGTTTGAATCTTCATTTCCGTTATCCAGTTCATTTTTCTTATCCTTTTCCATGATTCTCGAAACCAGGCATGCTCCTGCATCAGCGATTATGGCTCTAATGTCCCTAGGCATGAATCCTGAAGTTTGTCCAGCAATGTCCTTCAATACAAGGTCAATACTATCCTGCTAGCAACAAATTCATCAGATACAATTACAATAAGAATCACAGATATTAGATATCCAAAAGAAAAGAAACAGTAAAAGGATAACCAGTTTTTGATTCCTCACATTGTCAGAACCAGTTGCCACACTGTGAACCGAATGACAGAGCAATTTGTTCCGCTGTGTCTCTGTAGGAGGCCCCATACTTATCTCATGACTGAAGCAACGCCTAATAGAGGATGTGATATCCTCAGTACTGTCGGCTGCTGCAACTAGAAATAATAGACCTTCTTTCAATCCCCATGTTTTAGATGTAAGCTGCATCAAAGTAAACTATAAAAATATTGCTGAAAAATGCCTTCTCATATAGTAGCAGCTAAGCCTAGAAAAAATAAACATAACAGCCCACTTGAACAAAAAGTGCGATATCAAAGATGTCTTACAAGTGCATCATTCATTTCAACTGCGTCAACACCATCTCCTTGCTTATTCAAGTGAGCTTGAGTAAATTGGTGAAGAACAGAAGCAACTTGAGAGGCAGACCCAATCTGATCAGATGACGTATTTCCACTCGCTGAAGACTTTCCTAAGGCATTAAAACGGCGTAACAGAAGAATAACAGGAGCATATCTGTTTATGCATCACAACAAGATAAGAAATTGTACGTGTCACTCACAATCCTCTTAAGTCTGTATCTAGTGATATATATTTAGGTATTTAGAGAAAGGAACATAGCTACAAACAATATCATTAGATATTCAGAATTAGTATAAATTAACAGTTAAAACAGACTCATGTTACTAAGCTCCGTTGTGCTTATAATGGTTAAAAAAAAGGTAACCACTAGAATAATTAGAAGATATCCATGAAGATATCAACAGATGCAATCGAGATCTCACTGTGGTAAAAATGTTTATTTACCACAAACTACTATAACTTAAATGACAGATTCCAATTTTCTGAAAACCAGCTTCTACACTTTTATGTCTTTAATCAATAAAAAGACAGCAATTGAAGACCGTTATTTTAGCAAGGGAACCATAAAACCAGCCTACAAATGGAACATTTCTCAATGTAAAGAAACGTGTCTATGCAAGATCTTGGTAAGAATTCCAGCGCAAAGGCAAGAGAGAAAATGTTTTCCAGAAAACCTAAGCCTTATAATTCTTCAAAGGACATGTCGTAAAACTTAAAACGATAACAAAGATCACCTCTGAGCAGTATTAAATGCTTGACCAAGAGCAACAGATGTCTTTTTTTCTGAAGCTCCCAGAAGATCATAACAATTATATTCAACAACATGAAGACCTAAGCTCCTTGCAACCTGTCTGACAACAGTGCGTTTACCGCAGCCTGCCATAATCAATAAAGATGGTAAGAATTAAAGAGACCTCATCCCTTGAATGCCCATAGATTTCATGATGTAAAACATTATCCTTGAGAAAAGAAAAGTATTCAAACATCGGAGGCTATAAAACACAAACAAATTGTACAAAGTGTTACCTTGGGGACCATGCAAGAGCACTGTCATCTTAAATTTATATGAAAATGCAGAAGGATGTAAACAAGGTGCCAGCAAAGATGCCAAATGTCGAGCTATATCCTCTTGCAAAGGTGTGCATTCTGCACTTCCAATAGCCATGAAAGCAGGAGGCACTTGTGAAGGTACACTGCCACCAAGTACAAGGGCAGTTTGATTGCAGTTAGCACAGAGAATAGCTTCATTCAAGGGTTCCATAGCCATCACCTAAGGATAAGAAAAACCCAAAACAGCCATTTAGGATGTCAAACCATTATAAGAATCACAACTGAAAGGGGCATTGCCAAAACTGAAAACATCAATCCAGCCTTTTGTGCATGCATGTTAAAATTGCTAGCCCTCTTATTTGAGAACAAAAGCATGGAAAAAAATGAACTACCTTAAAATAGATGATATCATCTGAAGCATCTGCTGCTGTCTTCTTGTTACAGTGACTGCAAATCTCTGATTTGCAGTTCCAATCAAGCTGGATAGAAAAAATGTCACCCCTTGCGAGAACTCTGTCAACTTTGAAATAATCATGTAAGGCAGTATCTATCATTTCTTGGCGTTCTTTTGCTTCTAGAGAATAGATGCTGCTCTTTAAACCATCAAGAACTCCACTAGAAGGTATTTTTACAAAAGATATTCTTAAGTGTGAAGCATATCTAGGCATAATAGGTTGAGAACCCTCAAAATTATGATTCAGGGGTCTAGGCAGGACTGGATTTGTTGATTGATGAAGAACAGTAGACGGAATGATTTCCACTTCAGCAGTTGCATTTAGAGACTTATTTTCAGCAGAAACACTTTCAGAGAATAGAGAAGCAAAAGATCCTTTACCACGTCCTATGAGGGTTTTCAGGCATGCTAAATGTAGCCCAATATTAAAGGCTAGTTGAGGTGGGAGATACGCCACCTGTGGATCAATGGCTAAAGCATAATCTTCAGACAAACAGTAAGCTGACAGAAGGCCCATATGCTTCAAGCATGCCAGCTGAGAACATAGTACTCTCTGTGATTTGTGGAATTCAATAGATTTTTTGTCTGGAGGATCCAAGACAAAGACTCTTGCAAGCCTCCCCACATTAGTATGGACATCCTTCACAATCACCTGATATCCATTCAAAAAAGGTTTAGCATCCTCCAACAGATTCACAGACAAGTTCAATGCTGGGATACATTCATATAATCTGACAAGTTAAAAAAAATACATAAGTACCAGAAGGAGAAGAGATGAAAACATATAAACCTATTACCTTATTATACTAATTCAACATGCACAACTAAGAACATCCTAGAATTACATTAAAGGGATAGTTAGTGGTCACTGTTTATTTTCAGAAAAGCAAGGAAACTGTACATTGGTGCCCCATGGGTTTAACAGGCAGTCAGGAACTCGTGACAGGGAACATGACACAGAGTCATAAACCTCATTAATCACTATGACAAGAGTAATATGGATCACGCTCATGGCAATGCAATCCAAACTAACACCAAATAGACTACTGATGAACAACTCATGCAAGAGGGCATTCAATGCAGCTCATGCCAATTACTATTGGGAGAAGTGGAATGAAGTATCACCAGCGGCATAAGTATTTCTTGTTATTGGTTAAGTTATTGCAGTCATGAAACCTGTCTTCTCACAAGTTGGAAGTTTCAGTGGCAGGCTAATGTGGGAAGTTGTAAATTTTCCAAAAAAGGATGCAGGAGCCACCACTGGAAAGATGAAGGCTGCCCTGGAATTTGGAACCAGGAGACTAAAGGAGGCATGGGGGGTCGGCAGCTAAGGTAACACTGCCATGTGGCAGTGAGTGGCCGACTGGGGCACCATGTGGCAGGGCCACAGGTTGATGAAGTGGCACAAACTATTTGGCCAAGACTTTAATCGACCATATCTTTGATCCGGGGGTCAGATTGGAGCAAAGTTTATATTGTTGGAAAGGTCTCGACGAGACGAATGCAATGATGTTAACCAATTTAAGTTTTGATATGGTTGAAATTTGAAAAAGATAAAAAAAATTTAGACCCCATTTCCATAATGTGATAATGGGAGTCGGGTATTCACAGTAACTACCTCACCTCCTACCAACCTTAGTCGGGAATTGGGAATAGTAGGGGGTATGTTACAGCACCATTGTGGTTCATTCTATAACCCAGGTAATACGATGGCACAGAGATCTTGAGGACCCAGGCAATGGAAAGGCATAGAGGTCTACGTACAGAGAAGCAAATGAAAATTTGAAACACATTGGGCAGTCAAGGACATCACGGTTGGGTTTGTGAATGAGCTGCTGGATGAGCTGGGGGAGAGTAATGTGACCTTGAAGGGGGAGATCTGCTCTCTCATCTACAGAGAGAAAAGGAACGGGCACGCTGATAATATTTTTGCAGAGGATGATGAGCCATGCATGGAGAGAAGAGACTTCATATGATACAAGCACATGGCAGACCATAGCATAACAATAAATTATTTGCAACACAAGACAGGAATCCAGAAGATGAAAGAAGCAATCACAAAAGATCCCGCGGGACAGAATGCAAAGACTAAAGTGGCCCAACCTCGGACAAAAGTATGAATATAAAGAATGTAATCGCACCATCCATTTTTGTTAATAGTAGATAGCTAATGCATGCAAGTTCAAAGTTGAATTTCTGGGAATACAAGTCTAGTTCTGTTAGAATTGATCTCAGAAATACAGGGTGTTACACCCATGTCCAGAATCATGAAAGAAATTGATCTGTTGTGATAATAGGTAAGGAGCCACAAAAAAAAGACAATCAGACCAAATATCATACACCAAAATGGAATCTCGATATCTGTAAAGGTAAATTTGTAATCTTGTCAATTCTGTGAAAGAAAATATTCCTTGCAGTCATCAAAAAAAGAAAATATGTGAGTAAATGGAAAACAATTCTTCAGACCAGACCCACACAGAGGATCACGACATTTTTCAGGGTACTACTTTCAGACAAGGGCACAAAGAGAATGATTGATACCGTTTCATATCCAGACTCTAAACCGGTGAGGACCCGTGGGACCTCACCCTGCCACACGAGACCTCAGCAGCTAAACCGTCTCAGATCTGTCCCTAGGAGACAGACTAGGTCCTCCAGATCTCAGCAGTGCACAAACTCCCCTAGACAACAAGTTAGTGGACAGTCCGTACCTCCCACTGACCCTTCATCAGGCCAGCAAACTTTGTGGAATTTTTTTCAGTGCTCTTCAGTCAGTCTCGGATGTTAGGAGAGATGGGTCTGATCCTCTTTGTCAGGGTATTCCATACATTGTGTCTTTTATGTTCCTGTATTGTACCTCTTATATTCATGCATTGTATTTTTTATAGGAGACCTTTTGGTTCCGTATTTTATGGACATCATTGTACTCAACAGTCCCTTCGATCTACTTTGTGGTCATTAGTTGGACATAAATATACTTATCTTATCTTATCTTATCTAAGATATAAAAAAAATTGTACGATGAGAGTCAGCTTAACAAAACGGTCATCTTACGCTTATGCTTCCTGTAGTGAAAAAATTGTACCCAAATGTTCGAACAATTGCCTCAAGAAAAACAATCGAGAATTGATAAAATTTCAGTTCTAGTAGTTATTCAATGTTCAGCTCATTAGAGTTCCTTAAGAAAAATTGTGACATGTTAGATGTAAGAGCTAGATCTCATGCGCTTGCCCTACTTGTTTGGTTAAGTATGAAAAAGAGTATGTTGATGTAATAACAATTTTCTATATACTCTATAAAGAGCAGTCTAATGTTTTCCTTCCAGTCGTGTGTGAGAAGTTTGAGTTTGTTACTCTTTTGATTTTGAGCTGGTATAGTTTAGCGCTCAAACGTAACTCCGCGATTATTAGGCATTACTGTTCTAACCGTGGTTTGGGTGATCTACATCAGTGGCTAATGTTTTAATTATCACGGTTCACTTGGTCAGGATTTTGCTCATAGCGGTCACGGTGACCAGGGCCACTCCCCGAATCACTTTACTCCCGAGGGGAAGTGAGCACCCGAAAGTCATTGGTTTGTCTCTATGTGCCATGAGAAACGACAGACGCTACTGTCCAAGTTTGGCTATGTCAAAGGTACATCCTGATATGGTGTTTCATGGATTAAAACACATTGTGTGTGAAGATATTTGTGAATAACTCTCCACTCAGATATCAGCTATTAGGGAAAACCAAGAGAAATGTCCCTACCCATGAACCAGAAGTCAGAGATAACTTCCTTAAAGTACATGAAGATATATGTGAAGACTTTCTACTCAGATACCAGCTATTAGGGAATTGTTGATAATAACTTCAAATTAAATAATAAAAATGAAAACTAAGAGAAATGCCCTACCCATGAACCAGAAGTCAGAGATAACTCCCTTAATGTACTTGATGCCAATCCCACAATAGCTGCATCATCGTAAGGTGCTTCCTTCCCACCACGCTTGCACAACAATTCTTGTAGACTGCCATTTAATTCAGAACCATCTTTCACATCCCTAGGGAGATGCAGGAGCCCCGCAGAGAGACGCATGGAGCAAAATCTCGAGTAATTAGATAACGAATCTGCTTGGGCACCTGGCTCACCATCATGTTCTCCAGAAAGCAAGACGGAATTAACAACTTCAGCGGTGCTAGCCAATATCAGAGGCTTCTTTCTTCCATCCATTGTTAATGCCTCAGCCAGATTTAGGCTCTATATGCTCATTTCCCTATCCTGTTTACGCTCATTTCTTTCCCACCTTTCATACATCAATTGCAATAACCCTCTCCGACCGGCCTTCGGTAGATCATTCTTCGAGTCTGTAGCTTTAGCTCTAAGTTTCGATAGGCTCAGCTTAGAATCTCAGGAGGTTATGGACTAAGCAGTGGGTTCAAACCTCCGGAATAACAAAGAACTCTTGGTTATATTTTCTTTATTAAGTGACAGCCGTTAGCTCCGAATGATTAGCAGTACTATACCCACAAAAGTAGATCACGAGATCGAAACTTGAATAGCGGATTGTTCTGTGATTGTTGTCGCAGCTGAAAAGGCAATAGATCAATATTTGTTGACTGATGAGTAAAATTTGTATGAAAAATAACGTTTGGCTATAGTGACCTGAAATCCGCCAAAGTTTAACACAACCCCAAATCAAGTTCTCAATTGTTCATCCTGTTCGATGAAATCAATATTAAAAAAAAGAAACAAAAGTCCCAGAAACGAACCAAAGAGACAGGTTTTAAAATCCGGGCCTGTCATTACAACAGCTGCTGTGTAGGAGAAAAATATCAAACTGCCCTGCAAACAGCACAAATGCTCTCATTCAAATGCCATGCCATATATGAATGAATGCTCCAAAGGTGCGAATCTTTTTATATATTTCTCTGACAATTTGCCATGGTTGGCAGAATCCCAAAATAGGGATAGGCTGTCATGATTTCTAACTAGCAGGGACGTAACAGCCCGCATCTGCGTCACTTTCCCTTACAAACTATGCATTATCCCCAGATTCCCCACTGGCTTTTCTCTATTTTGATTAGTCCCATACCCTTTCACACGGGGTTTAGATGGTCTGTGTTATTTCTTATATTTTTCCCGATTGGAAGGTACTTTCGTCCGTTCTCCCGAATTTGAACACGTGATGAAAAACTTGGGTACCCTAATATCTTTTAACATTTCTTAATGATTTAGTATTTCCATGTACATTTTATCTAAATGTAAAGATAATTATATTTTTATTTATTAAAAAATATATATTTATTTTTTTAATAATTATAATTTCTCAAATGCTAAGATTTTTATTTTCTTTTGGGTGAAAATCACATAAGGAAGTTCTTGGCGACAGTTTTGATGAAGATCAAAGTTTCAATGAAAATCAGACTTAATGGTTCCAAAGGCCTTTCCAAAAATCTTCCTTTATGTGATTTTCATCTAAAGATTTTTTAGCATTTGAGTTATTCTTTTATGTGATTTTTAATTGAAGATTTCTTAGCATTTGAGTTATGAATCACGAAAGCCTAAAATCCGAAATTATAATTTCTATTAACATTGTGATTTAGAGATATAGATCACTTTAACATAGTAATTGAATCTAAATATATTATATTAAATGATTATGTAATTAGTGCAAATATGAATGGATGAAAGGTTCATGTTTTCATTTTGATCTCTTCATTAAATGTGTAATTAATTATGTTAATTATTATTTTAATTTCAGCATGGATAAATAATTATGATGCCATGATGATATGCGCATGTTAATATTGTAAATATTATATCCTTTAGCTTGTAAGAAGATACTAACAACTCACTAAAATGCAAGCGCCTATAGGAACCATGATACAATGAGTGGGGAATAGGGAGAGAGGGTAAAAGAGGCGCAATATGCTTAATAATCCCTAGCCACCTTTGTCAAATTATTTCTTGTGATGCCAAAAAAAATTGGAAATATCATTCATTTCCTTTGTTGACTTGTTAAGCTAATCATTGAATCCAATGGGTGGAAGGACCACCTTCCACAATCATGAGATAAATGGGAAGATTACTTGAGGATGGCATGGATGAAAGAAGAGTGGTCAAATCACCCTCTTGACACTCTTCCACGTCATTGCAAAATATGCCTACCTTTGAAGGGGTTGAATTGCATGAGAGATGGAGGAGGATTCGATAAGTAGACCCACGAATGTGGGATTATGAATAGAGAAGATCATGTGCATGAACAATGATGCACATTAGTGAGTAGGAGGCAAAAATTTTCATGCAAACAAAGCTTGAGAGTATCATGTTGTGTCATTATGAATACCTCCCTAGTTAAGAGGTAGTGTTGGAAATGTAACTAGTGTCGATCTTCATAATATAATTCAAATGTACCATTGATGTATTTATCATATCCATTTATTATATTCATCATTGCTATTTTACTTAAGTCAAAGCATGTTCTTCATGCTTATAGGTTCAATTGAGTCAAAAGAGAATTTATTGGGAGTTAAAAGAAATGTGAATGAGTCAAGTCCCATTTGGACTTCTTGTAAGAAAAAGAAAAATTATTTTTATTTTGAGTCAAAGAGTCAAAATGTCTTCCACAAGACCAAGTTAGCCCTCCTTGTACAAGTCGGCTCTAAGGGAAGCTATTCGACCCTACTGGACTTGTATATATACAAGGCAACTCAATCAATTTGGAGACCATTCGTCAATCAATCAACGTCATCGATTTCTATGCAAGAAGAAGAAGAAAAATCAGCAAAAGTCAAAGGAGAGAGAGTGAAGTCAAAGGAGAGAGAAGATGAACTGTTTCTGCCCTAAATCTGTCCACACATGTGATTTTCATGTGGTTTTTCACAAGTTGTTACAGGGCCAAAATTCAACCTTTATTGCAGTAGCAAAGTTTCTTTGGTTTGACCGAGAATTTCAAAGATTTGACCAACATTGACTTTGTTAACTTTGACTTAATTAGAGGTGACTTGGAGGAGGGCTTACTTGGGAACTATGTGACAGTCTTAGTCTTGGTTTCGAGTCTTGGATATCTCACTTTGATTTGATTCTATAAGAATAGGATTTTTGGGTTTTCCCCCTTATGGGGTTTCGCCCTGGCTTGGAAACTAATTTCTTGTGTTCTTTGTCTTTTTGTGATCTTTATGTTTTGGTGATTATTTGATGACGAGAAAATAAATTTTAATAAGAAGCCAAAAAACATTCACAAATAATTATCAAGAGAAATCAATCATTATCTTCTAACACTTGGTTTCTCAATAAAAATGGAAGGCCTCTCTCCAAATGCAATTCAGGGGTTTGATGGAAATGATTATGCATTATGGAGCAATAACATGAAAATTTACTTGAAGGCTCTAGGAGTTGATGTTTGGCTCTCTATTGTTAATGGCTACAAAGTTCCAAAAAATCCTCTATCTGATTATGATGAGAATAAATTATTTAGCTGTAATTCAAAGGCTCATCATGCTATCACATGTGAATAGTCAAAAACCATTAAGACCAAGGTGATGGGGTGCAACACAACTAAAGAGGTTTAGGATAAACTTAAAAGTCTTTATGAAGGATAGCAAAAGGACAAACAGGTCAAGCTTCAATGACACAAAGCATAGTTTGAAAATTTGAAAATGAATGAATCAAAAAGGTATTGCAACCTATTTACTCAATGTAGATGAAGTTGCCAATGTTATCAAAAGATTATGGGAAAAAGCCCAAAAATATTTGATTGTACAGAAAGTGTTGAGACCACTTCCTTTGAGATATGATGCCAAGGTATCTTCCATATAAGAAACCAAATATTTGACCAAAATGACAATGGATGAACTACATGGCACCCTCACAGCATTTGAAATGAGAACAGATATAGAATATGGACAATCAAATAGGGAAGTAGACTTTAAAGCCTTTAAGAAGAAAAGGAACAAAGAACACGGGGTAGAAGGAAGACCAGATGATGAATTAAATGAAGAAGAAGAAAATTTCGTAAGGAAGCTCAAAAGGGGAACCAAAAGATACAAAAGTAAGTTATCCTTTAAATGTTTCAATTGTGGGTAGAATAGGACACCATTCTAAGAGATGTCCTTTTGAAGAAAAGAAAAGGTTCTACAAGAAAAAGAGTCTTTACTCCAAAGAGGATGACAGTTCTTCAGATGAATGTGATAGAGAAGGCGACGATGTAAAGGAAGTTCTCTTCATAATGAAAGAAACCTAGAATGGTGACCATAAAACTTTTGAAACAAATGATATTGATTTTAAAGAATAATTCGTAAATAATATAATTAAGTTTCGTGTAGAAGAAACAAATATGGAACCAGACACCTTTTGGGGAATCAAAGATGATATAACAACTAAACAAGAAGATGAAGAGAATATTGAAGAAAAAATGAAGTATGTTGAAGAAGAAAATATCAAGCTCAGAAACAAAAGCAAAGAACTGAAATGACAACTGAAAAGATGTTAAGAGAAAATAATGAGCTTGAAAAGACAATTAATAGTTTGAAGGAGAAGTAAGATAAACCCAAAGATGATCAGGAATTGAAATGCAAATTATATCACACAAGAAAGGATCTAATGTTGACAATAAAAAAGTTGAATGATTACTTGAAATTTGAAAAAAGTACTGAAAGATTAAATGAAATGACCAACAAACAAAGATCACCTATGGATAAAACGAGACTTGGTTACGATAGCAATGCAAAACCACCAGTAAGGGAAGATGAAGGAAAGTCCAGAAGTTATGCCAATTCTTTGAGAGGTGAAAGCAAAAAAAAAAGGGAGTTGAAGAACAACATGAACATGTAATCGTCGCTTGGAATGGAAGATCAAAATTCAAGAAAATTGAGCCACCAATAAGGTCCATTCCTACTAGGTATATTTTTCTTGGTCACTTTTATTCTTGTAGAAACTTTGGACTTAAGGCAATTCATTGTAAAATCAATGCAAGAAACCTCTATATAGGAGACATAAATGATTACGGATTACAAAAGGCAACCATAGACCTAGAAATGTTAATGGATTTGTTAATATAAAGTATAATCCATTTGATCCACTAATGGATCAGAACATTGTATGCTACAAATGCAATAATCTTGCTCACAAGGCACAAGATTGCAAAAATATAAAAGAAGATGCTTCTATCATAAGAAATAGAAATCAACTACAATATGGGAAAAGAAAAAGAAGGAAGATTGCAAACTAGCATTCCTTGCTGAAAATAAAGAAGACGAATGGCACCTAGATAGTGAGTGCTCAACACACATGACTGGGGACCAAAACAAATTCATCAGTTTGGGAAAAAGAAAAAGTGGCAGTGTTGCGTTTGGAAATGATTCTTCTATCAAGATACTTGGAAAGGGTGTAATAAGTCTTAGAAGGTAAAATGTAAAAGCAACAAATGTTTTACTGGTTGAATATTTGAAGCACAATCTCCTTAATGTTAGCAAAATATGTGATCAAGGATACAATCTCATGTTCGATTCATGAAGATGTGAAATCAGAGAAGAAGACTCGGGAAGATTGGTTGCAATAGTAGCAAGAAGATCAAATAACATATACATCATGGACAAAAAGGAGAGAAATAATATTGAAGCCATGCAAAAGAACTCCAAGGACAACAAGGAAGGAAAGGATAAGAACACCAAAAAATAAAGGTGAAGTACTATTGAGCGCCATAAGTTCAGAAGGAGCATCCCCAAAGAGAAGAATCAATATTTTCCATTGATGTTAAAGGGGGAGAGAAAGACTAGGAAGCATGGAGATAGTGGGAACATGATCACAGGGGGGAGTATATTGGTTTCCATCAATGACAAAAGGGAAATTGTTGAAAGAAGTTGTCATTAATGTCAAAGGTTGTCCAAGAAAAAGAGAATTTGATACCCTTTCTTTGAATGCAATTTTACTCCACTCACCTAGTTTACATGGAAGCATGACATAGATGGTTGGGAAGCTTACTTTGAGACCTTTCCAATGTTATATGACGCTTCCTCTAACTCCTCACAGTTGAGGAGAAATGATTTTTTTAAGTTTATATGTTATTTCCCCAAAAGTCAAGTCAACCCACAAAAATAATTTTAAGAGTCACACCCTTTCAAAGATATGCACCCCTTCACTCCAAAGAGCTTTATATATAGGTAGGCATTTAAGTACTTCGCTTAAGAAATTTAGGTCTATTTAAAGAAGCGCGGAGAAGTCAAGAAGAGTTCATATCTCATGAAATAGAAGGCAAGAAGAGTTGTTTTGAAGTGATTTTCTTGGGGAACATTGCTGGCACATGTTTAAGGGGTTTTTGGCTTATTTTAGACTTCTTTGAGGACTATCTTATGGGGATGATTTATTGGGAGGAGAAAAATAACCCTTTTTTTATTGATAAGTGGGTGAATCCTGAAAATCATGCTTACCCTGTGGTTGAGAGGCCACGACTCAGGGGCATCTAAGCCGTCAAACTCACCCGGGGGATCGCACCCGGCCTGAGCCGCACCAGTGGAAACCATGCTGGATTTTTTGGTATCGACAAGACTAGAACCGGTGACCTTTGCTTATGGAGCGCCTTAACAACGCGCTCCTTCACCAACTGTTCTAAATCTCTTTGATGGGAGGAGAAAAATAACCTTAGAGTAGCTTGGGTTGGAGTATTTCATCACTATATTGCAGATCGAGTTGTTTCTCTTGAAGGGAATAACTTTTAAGAGCAAGGTAAATCCATATTGGAGGTGAAAGAGTTGGAGGGGCCTAACCCTCTTTAGTGACTAGCCGCAAGCTGTTATAGGTCTGCACCTTGGACAACATGTGGCCACGACCATATTTAGAGCAAACTAAGCCATTTTAAGGGTGATTTCAGTTATTGGAAGAAGGCAGTTTCACTTAGATTGAGGGCACCTATCTTGAAGATCTTTTGGAGTTTCTTTTGGCTAATTAATAAGGTCTAATATATAACAACAATGGACAACAAGTATTGTTGAAGTTTTTTCTCTTATTCAGTGTATGTGAGAGGGCCAATATCCATGGTACGAGAGTCTTTATTTCTTTTTATTAAAGCAAGGGTGGCAGCATGGTGCAAGGCAAGGAAGTTGTAGCTTCACACAGGTTAAAGCCTATAAATTAGGGGGTTGGTGCCTCCTTCTAGTAGGTGTTGGTAAACTAGGGGGTTGTAGCCTCCTTGAAGTTGGTAATTGTAAACATTAAAACTATTTAAGATCATTTTTGTGCATATGTTGTCTTTGAAGTTTTAAACTTTGTTAAAAGTTTTCAATACTAATTCACCCCCCCTCTCAGCATTGGTAATATTTTCAACATTATTAAGAGGCTATAATTTCCCATATTTGATAAGAGTTACTAAAAATCACCCTTATTGTATCATGGTCTAGCTATAATGTGGCCAACTATAAAAATATTACGTACAATTGTGCCTACAATTGGGTGGAAAACCACTCACCCTTATTTAGTTTGTTGTGCAATTTTTATTCAACTAAGTCCTAATTTATGCACTAAAATTTACATTCCATCAATTTGTTTTATCAAACCATGTTTTCATTCAATAAGATGTGCCATCAAAATGGAATCGTTAAGAATTTATGGATTTGGTAGTTTGCTTGCATATTTGAACTTATATCTACAACCTTGAAGTGTTACCATCTTGAATATAGTCATGCATTATCCTTAATTACAACAATGCATTATCCATGAAAGCAAAGCCATTATTAACATTGGAGTGAATCTCTTAAATGGAGGACATTTATCTTTATAAATCATGTACAACACTTAATGCATGTAAATCTTGAAGAGTGCTTCAGGGTTGTATTGGCTAGGAGATCTAGCATGCATGCTACAACTTTGTAGTGAATTAGTTGCACTAATAACATTGTGCTTGTGTAAGAATGATCATTCTATGGGTTAGGTTTTGACTCATTAGAAAGCCAATTATAATTTATTGTAAGGCAAGTCTACGTTCTTAAAAGTCAAGAAAATTATTCTTATTGTAACTGTTATGTAAATGTTCCTCTATGAGTAGTAGAATAACATAGATTGAGATGACATTTTGGAAGAGGGATTGTATGTTTGAAGGGTATGGGTAATTTCTTGATGTATCAATATTATGTAGATTGCAAGTTTACCCTTATGAACCCTTGCCTATGATTATTGTGTATATTATGGCTTGTTGCCAAACAATGCCATTAGTTTAATGGCTATGGCATAAAGTATTGGATGTTGGTTATGCATAAATATCAGTCCTTGAGGCAGGGAAACTCGCACCCTATCATAATAACTCTACTATAACTCAATGTAGGTCAAATTTCATGAGTGTCTCAGTTGGCACTTTTACCCAATTGTATACCCACACACACACACATGAACATATATTGTTGCATAGGAAGAAGTGATTGATGAGATCTTCATAGAAAAATGTCACCACTTGGATTTGAACTAAGATGCTCTCGCACTACTTCCTAGGAGCATCTTGTCTACCAATTTCATCATGGAAAATTAGGGTATTGAATTCTTTATAAATGTGAGTAACAGAGATTTTTTTCAAGAAATTGTCTTTTTAACTCATACACCCTATGCATAATTGGACTTAATACCATATTTTAAATGTTGTATTTTCCATTAACATAATCCATGAGAAAATTTGGATTCCCCCATCACCTAAAACCTTTTAATCCCATTCTCAATTACATATTTTAGAAATAACCATAAGGCAAATAATTCAACTTTGTTATTTGTACCCTACCTAGTTGCATACTTGAACATGATGATTTTGATTTAGAAACAATATTCCATGAGCACCACAAATATATGGTGTTTCTAGATAATATGGTGTTTCACTCAAATTCCCACCACCACCCGAAGCAAAAAATTGGTGTCATCAAAACCCTAGCTACCAGAGCTTCAAGAATCTCAGACCCTAAACATTTAGAAGAAGAACTCAACCACCTCTACAAAGTTTTCATAAACAATGGCTATGAAAAAAACGTTATCCATAAAATTATCAAAGAATCCACAACCAATAACCAAAAAAGAAAGACCCTAGAAAACCCTAGAATCTCCTTACCCTATATTAAAGGCACCACAGACAAAATATCCATAATTCTCACCAAGCATAACATTATGGTGGCCTTCACCCCCCCTAACACCATCAAAAACATGCTAAGCTCCGCCAAGGACCTAATAGACCCAAAAAATCTCAAAGGTGTTTACTCAGTACCTTGTTCTTGTGGTAAAATATATATAGGGGAAACAGGAAGATCATTCGGCATTAGGTTAAGAGAACATATTAATGATATTTCAAAAAATAGATAAGAAAAATCAGGTCTAGCTGAGCATGCATGTTTGTCCTCACACTATATCTGCATAGAACAGGCAAGATTAATTCATAAAGAAGACCATTACTTAAAAAGAAGGGTGAAGGAAGCTATAGAAATCGAAAAAACCCTCTAATAACATGAATAGAGATGATGGCCTTAAGCTAAGTAACACATGGAAGCCCCTAATAAATAAAACAAAAAAGCAATAATCAATCATTTTTACACATTCATTAAAATAAAATAAAATAAATAATTAAAATAATAAATAAACAAAATTAATAACAACCTAATATATATTTTCTAATATTGTATTAATATTAATAAAATATAGTATTATAATAATATTGTTATTAAACAAGAATTAAATTAAAATATAAATAAATTCATAGCAAATACATATATATATATATAAATACATATACAATATATATTATAATAACATAATAATAATAAACAGTGTTAAATAATAAACCAAAATTATTAATAACATTAATACTTAATCAATTAAGTTAAATATAATTAGGAGTGATAATTAAATCAATCCAAATAAAATTAAGTAATATCACATAATCCAAATAATATTTAATTAAATAACAATAAAAATAATAATAAATAAAATTAAAAAAATAATAATAATAATAATAATAATAAATAATAATAATAATAAATAATAAAAAAAATTAAAAAATAAATATAATTTAATTAAAATTTAAAAAAATTAATAAAAAAAATTAAAAAAATAATTAATAATAATTATTTAAAAAATAATATATAAGTAATATATTATTATTAATAAGTATCATATGTATACATAGTATAATACCAATATATATAATTTACATATAATAGCATAAATAATATAATCAATAATAGTTATTAAAAAAATAAATAAAAATTAATAAATTAAATTAATATTCATTAAAAAAAATACACAAATTATTAATTAAAATTAATTAGCCGACCAAAAATAATAATAACAAAATTAAAAATTTTTCAACTATTAATAAGGCTCTGAAATTCATTCTCTCTTCTCAAATTCTATCTCATTGCCCTGATGATGGACTCATCAAGTTAGTCCGAAACGTTGGTTTCATAACTGCTCACAGGTTTTCCACAAATTCAAATTAAAGTCAAGCAACCTGTATGGACTCCCTCTTCAATATCCATCAAAGTAATGTGAAACTTTGGCTTTTATGAAACACACACACACACACACATGGGTGTTTGTGTTTGTGGTTTGTGGGCTTGGATGTTATTGGCCTACATCAAGATGCCATGGCTTGTTGCAAGCGACAACAAAATACTATGAGGCCATAGAGCTTCAAGAAGGCCCTTTTCGATGGCCAATTCAAGTCTTTCTAGCACTGCAATCAAATTATTATGCTAATTGATGCAAGCAACTTGCGAGATTAACCTTTTGGTGATGCTTCGATCCACAACTACTTGTAAGAGGCAGGCAATCATGGTCATGGTCATCCTATCTTATAACATGCCATGATGAAGCTACTAACTGGAACAACTAGGTTAAAACAAGCCTCTTATAGATCAAAACAATATACCGTGTGTGACAAGGAGACCTCCTCATCATCATGGAAAGCATGAGGATCCTCTCACATTGTTATGAAGGATATTGAAACATTTAACAATCAAAACAATCTATCATAGGTTATAAGGAGGCCTCCTCATCATAGTGAAAGCCATGGGGATCCTTCCACATCTTCCTAAAGGACTCACTATTTGGATGAATTTGGCATGAAAATCCATTACTTCGAAACATGGATAAAAGGTATCCAATATACATGTTTTAACTGAAGTGAGAATTTATGGAGAATCAATATCTTTGAAAGATCGATTGTCACTGTTACACTAGGTACAACTATTTCATAATTGCCACAAATATGTCAGTTACAACATGTGCCTAAAGACTTGAACCCATGCAATTAGGGAAACAAACTATTCACCAAACCAGCTGAGCTAAAATGCGTTGACAAAAGTATCAAATATTCAAAAGTCTAAAAATACAATATTAAAATTCAATCCCTCTTTTAAGGATTAATTTTTGAATTAAAATTTTATAAAAAGTATTACTAATATAATACTATAGATTTTACAATGAAAATTTTCTCATGAAGATTTTCTTAATTTTATATTTAGTTTGTTTCTACATAAATATTTATTCATAAATAAACTTATTTCAATAGATAAAACTTTTTATTAATTAAAGTTCATGAAATCCAATAATTTTAGGTCACATAAATTTAGTGTGGACTAAGTTTCCAAGGTTAATTTTGAATGTCAAAATGATAAGTTTTTAAAGAAGTATAGAGATTGTTTTAGTAGTAGATAGGACATCGACTCTTTATATCAGCGAAGATGGATATACAAGGAGGCATCTCTTAAAGTATTAAGATAGTCATGGGTAGCCAAACTCATCATTGATTCTTCAATTATATTAAGATTTTGTTGAAGTGAGCGATGTCATTCTTTTGGCCATATTACATAGGAGTATAGTTTTAGTGTTTTTTAAGAAGGTTTGGAAAAAGATTTTTTGAAGCCAATTGAGGAGTTGAAGGCTCCTCAAGTCTCAAAGGAAGAGGAGAAATATGGGACATGTCTAAAGATATTGGAAGTGCATATTAAAAATGAAGTTTATATAGAAATGATAGTTGAAGGGATAGAGGATCAATTCAGGAGGATTCAAAAGGGCCCAAATTCGATATTATGAAATCTCAGCAAAACCAATACTAAGTCATAGATCTCATTGAGATGATTCCAATAGTGGGAACGAAACCTTAATCTAAGTCCATATGAGGAAGATATGTTCATCTGAAGTTTGGACCAAATAACAAAAAAAATCAAAGTCAAGGTCAACCCAGAGTTCCACGTGGTGCTCCCACAGCCCCGCGGGCTTGACCCTGGGACCTCCACCCAACCCATGCCTTAAGTTATACATGACAGCTAATACACCCTATTGTGGGCTTTGCAAAATCCACCCATCAAACATTACTTAACCCTTTGGCATTCGCATGGAGAAAGGGAGGTCGCGACCATGGAGAGATGGGAACTTAGCGCGATGAGTGGTAGGACAACAAGGGTTCCGCGCAAGCATGAATCTAAAGAAAGATTTTGGAGAATATTCTAGAGCATATTCCAAAGAATATTCTAGTAGAATGTTTCAAGCATATTCTGATCTGTTGTGGTGCAAATTTTGAGGAGGAGGTGACAGTGCCAGAACCTTGTCAAGTATATTCTCATTTTTCTCGAAATTTTGCAAGGAGTCCATTGGTGTAGTCATAATTGGGATTTGAGCAGCGTATTTGAAGGCTCATGGTAGAATCCCACATGTTTCATTAAATGCTTGGCATAAACTTTGAGGCAACCTTACACATGTCAGAAGGTGGTCACATTTATACTCTAAAGTTGCATAATTTTGAGGCAGAGCTTCTGGTTGGGAGTATGCTAGAGTTTGATTAGTGGATTTTTGGGTCATCCCCAGAAGTGAGGTATTTCCATGTACTTTCCATCATTTTATTGAGATGATATAGATGCCTCTCCACTTTGAAGTTGGGTCTGGAGACGTAGCTCACACGTTATGTGTGAGCTCCATTAACAAGTCTTGGTGCATTGTCTATAGTTTCATCATTTTGTGCTGCTTCTTCATGGATATTGCATTTATGGTTTTTTCATGCTCTTTAAGCAATTATGTTTAACATCATTGAAGAAAAGATCCCAGATCATGTTGGTATCAGAGAAGTCTTCTTTGATGTGAATTGTGAGTGTGGATGCTTACTAGGGTCCAACTCAAAAAGGGTGGAGGAAAATTCTAGTATTTTAACCATAGGATTGGACGTGCAACACAAAGAAATAAAATGGAGCATAATGACATGCGTATAGAGAATGAGTAGGCTTTCCACATGGCCTTCTAACATATGGTAGATCAGGTGGAAAAGTTGCTTGTAGATTATGAAATGAGAATGGAAAAAGAGGGCAAGAAAGAGGGAGCTCCAACTGATGATAATGTGTCAGTACACTGAGGAGGTGGAGGAGAACCTCTTGAATCTCCATCTTCAAGTTCAATCTCTTCCTCTTCCCCTCATTCTCATCATTTAAATAGTCATTGCAAAAATGCTTCTAAGAAGTCATTGTTAAGGTTAGATGTGAAATTTGATTTGTCCATGTTTAATGGAGAATTTAATGCAAAAAAGCTAACCAATTGGATTAGACATATTAAAATATACTATCATAAATAATAGATCAAAGAGGACGAAGCAAAGATTCAATTGCCATCTCTTCGGGCATTGGAAAGCCAAATTTTGTATGGTGGGAGAGAAAACTTCAGAAAGGTAGCAAACATAATGGCAAACTCCTTTAGTCATGGTCTGAATTTACATCTGCATTAAGAGGACAACTTTACCTATTGGGTTACAAGAAAAAAGCCATGATGGAGTGACAACATTTGAGAAAGGGTAAAGGTCAAAATGTTCAAAGTTTTACATAAGAGTTTAGGAAGAAATCATTAGCATTGAATATTCCTTTAGACTCACCAGAGACTTTAATGAAATAATCAGCACTTACATAGTTATCTTCATCATTCATTGTTATTGTTTGATCCCACTAATCTAGATGAAGCTAGTGTGAAAGCAATTCATCTTGAAAATAGAGGAAATCGTGAACATGATGACCATACAAAGAGGATAATGACGACAAAAAAAAATAAAGGAAATCCCTCTTACACTTATTGCAAGAAAGATAGGCATGATGGAGAGCATTGCTGGAAACTACATCCAGAGTTAAAGCTTAAGAAGTTTGGTCTAAAAGGGAAGAGAAAATTGTTGCTACAATGCAACATGACCTAGATTCTAATTCAGGTGGTGAGATGAAGGCCACATTATTGGGATTGCACGTGTTGTACCAAAGATGGGTAAAACATCAAAGAATTCATGACTCCAAGAATTCGAGGAAATCAGCCAGAGTATTCAAGCAAAGAATGTTGAGTTGAGGAGATTGTTATAAGAAGTAGAAGAGGAGAAGTAGGGATTTCAACTTCAATTACAAGGCACAAAAGAGGCATTGGAAAAATTTCAGTGTAATGAAGGCTTAGAAAGGTCATCTTCACGCAATCTAGGATTTACAGATGAGTAAACAAAGTTAGTGGTTCTTTAGTTTCATGTTCCCATTGTGATGATAATTTTGGTGCTTTTCATGAAAAGCACACTACAGGTTCGAAGATAATGAAGAAGATGAGATATGAAGGAAAGGGCCTAGGAGTTAATGGCCAGGGCATTGTTAATCCCATCCAAGTAGTGGAAATACCTTGATATGCAAGACTAGGCTATGTCAGAGAGAAAGATGGATCATTCTCCAAGTCCACCGAAGAAAGAAGCCCTAAGACCACCAATGAAAGACACTCCAAAGCCACAAAAGCAAGAGACTATCTAAGTAACGATTCTAAATCAATGCAGGCTGAGAGCACATGACACCATTCCAATGATCATGATTGTTAGTCATCTACAAGATGGAGGTGAGCATTTCATAGGATGAGCTAAGTCAAATTCACCTCGCCAGAGTTACACCGAAGACAATCATTCAAGGAAGAAGCCATGACGTAAGGATCCCTCTCCACATCAGGAGAAAAAGGAGATAAAAAAAAAGGTTTGGATGAATAAAAATAGTTAGAACTATTGCAATAAGGGTGGACATCAGAAATTCACCTGTTGAAATCTCCTTCAAGAGCTGCATCCAGAGGAGGACCAGAAAGCACTTATGAAGGAACCAACCGATGAAGTAGTTTAGGATGAAAGACAACTACAGGGAGAAATTCCATTAACCTGGTTAGGTAAGAGATGAGAACCCTTTTTAAGTAGTTGAGTGTGGACACCATTATAAATCACATGTTGCTTTTTAAAGACCCAAAGATGGGCAAGAACTTGTAAAAGTGATAAGGTGTCTAACATCACTTAATTATGCAACATAGTGATATTTTGGCCTTTTGATGGATAGAAAAGGGTACGAGTTCTGTTGTAAATAAAAGAAAACATGTATGATCTATCTATGTAACGTTTATGGATGTTGATGGTGATAGAGTTCGTCGACCAAGGGGGTCTCCCTGATGTGAAGTCCCAACTAGATCTCACACTGTTTAGAGTAGGAACCCCAATCGAAAACACAATCAATTGTCATTTTCCTTTAAGAATGAACTCACAACTAGTGGATATATGTTAAAGAAAGAATTATACGTGAAAATATAGATCCAACTTAGTTCAGAGGTGTCAACGGGATCAAGAGAACTTGACATAGCCAGCAGTGGGGGCTAAAGTGTATTGACTTCCTGACAGGTCTTTGAACTTTCTGCTGGTGGATCATCAAATTTGGGTGGCTTGAAAAATCAACAAGAAGATATGCACCACTGTCATTAGATGTATCAATGAAAATATTATTAATGCCACTGGTTTGATCAGACTCTGTAGAAATTTCTCTATAGATTAGCTAGCTCTGATACCATGTAGAAATTCTCATTGTAGATCACCTGATAATGCAATGTACTAAAGCAAAATACTTGATCTACTTCTACTATCAAACTTTGCGGAAGCTTAATCAATTTGAGTAAGATCAATCAGAACACATATAATAGAGAAGAAGAAACCATACACATGAAACACAGAAGAATACTTTGGGGAAAGCCTCAGCTAAAAACCCCGTTATCTGTATTATCATACAAGTGGAAATATCTCAGGATTACACAAAGCTCTAGCTCTCAAGCTATCCAGCTCTCAGTACAATCCCTCATTGCTGCTCATAGATAGAATATACAACACATATGCCTTCCTTCAATCCTCCAAGCCTCCTATTTCCTTGCGCAGTTTCTCCTGGTCCTCTAGCTACCACCTATGTGATTCTCACCTCACGCACTGCTCTGACCTCTGAAATAACTACACAATCCTGAAGGAGTTAATTCCTTCTGCATGGATGAGTTTCCTTTATAGGAAAATTCCTCCAACTGATAGTACAATGTCCATGTCTTTAATCTCAACTAGGTCTTTGTCTGAACTGACATGCATGAGTTATTTATGAGAGAATATTCAGTTATCTGGAGAACACTAGTTGCATGCATGCATGCATTCACTGACTGAACTCACAATTAGTTCCTCCAACTTTTTGGAACTAATTTAACTGGACTTAACTCAATTAACTGAGCTAACTAATTACAACTCAAATACAACTCATCCTTATCTCCTTAATTAAGGGATAACTTCCTCAATCAAAGGGATAATTGTTGCATGTCTTCACAAAGACTTCATATTTGATTTTCTCCAACTAATTAACTCAAGATGAATTAATTAATTATTTTTCAAACAACTAGTGAGACTAAGTTCGAATTTTAATTCAGGGACTAATTAAAATTGGAATCTATCTTGAAATGCTATTTAAAGCAATGCTACTTTTAACATTTCTATTTTTATCTATTTCCAATAGACTTGGAGTATATCCTGAAATGCTATTTATAGCAATGCTATTTTTAGCATTTCTAATTTTAGTATTTCTCGTTGTTGTTTTCAACAATCCCTCTCAATAAGAAAGGCATTCAACTCGAACCTGATCCTGAACCTTTGGAATGTTCTGCATGAAACACTTCTCTCAAGTGTTGTTGCTCCAACAACTCCAGAAACACAAAAAATATCCAACCTGAATCAAAATGATGCCTCTGTCATCAAAGTCTCTCACTGCTATTGCCTCTGTCGATTGAAAAACTCTGCACCACTGTGCTCTTTAGTATCTGGCTACTCTAGCCTCTGTTACTTTGATCCCTGACTGCATCAATCACAGTGATTCCTCCTGTTGCATCCGTGATGCTACTAGTCCTATCTCCTAGCATGCATTCGCACTGCACCTCCTCTCATCATGTTGCATCGTGCTGCCCAATGCTACACTGCAACTCAGTTACTGAGAAGTAAGTAACTGATCTCCCACTGATCTCCCTGTTGGGCTAGAAACACCCTCTGATGCTGAAGCTTCCTCTACTACTCCATCTACATCTGTTTATACCCACTCAGCCAGTCTTGCTACTCCTCATTGGGGCTCCCATAGTAAGGTCTAATCAAAGAGGTTGGGTACCTCAAGGATCATGTCCTTATTTCAACCTTCTTGAGACTATCACTTCACATTGCCCCACCTCCCACCTGGAGGTATGGATGCATGTGATCCCTTTGCCCACTTGGCTCGAAATTTCCCCCTATTGGAGGTCTCTGCATGAGTGGATGCCTCCACTCGGTCTCCTCTTAGCTTCTCTAGTTGTGGCTGCTCCACAACCTCCTGAAGTTGCTTCACCAATTGTGGCTCCTCCACAATTGTCTGAGACTTCTTCTGGGATTGCATGTTGAGAGGTAATGTACTCTCCCTCTCAACCACCAAGCCTCCAATAGTTGCCTTTCTCCTCAAGGCTTTGCATGCATCTTGAACCTCAAGAGCATAAAGGTTTTGTACCCGTGAACTGATCTGTTTCACCTGACTTGTGGTGATGTGTCTAAGGAAAACCTTTCCCATACTGAAGACAACATCGTAGCCTTTGTCCTCCACCATCGTGATCGATACCAAGTTTTTCTTCAGTCCAGGCACATACTTCACATTTGTTAAGGTGATAGAAGCTCCATGCTCCCTCTAAAAAATAATTGTACCTTCACCTGAAACACAGTACTTTCCATCATCACCCATCTTTATGAGTATCTTGAGGTCTTTCTCCTCCAAGGTACTGAATAAAATCTTATCGTCGGTCATGTGGAATGAGGCTCCACTGTAAAGAAACCAACCACAGCCCATCATCGACGAAACCATGCATGCGATGAGGGTAAACTCCAATTCGAACTGAGAGGCCAATGCCTCACCTTCAGATCCTTCTGAGGATCCCTTCTTGGATTTCTTCAATGGACAATTAATTGCATAATGGCCCACCTCATGACAATTAAAGCATCGCACTTTAGATTTGTCAATCTTCTTCCCACCATGGGAATAACTCGATTTGGAATGAGAATCCTTCTCCTTCCCTTTCCTTGCCTTATGGCTAAGGCTAGATTTTCTTCATCCTCCTTGGATGAAGAACCATCTCTAGTGCTCCTCCTGATCTCCTCCTGCATCAGATCCGACCACAGTCGTTCCCAATCTGGCAGTTTCTCTCTTCCATTCACTGAGTCCTAGTAGTTATGCCAGCTCTTAGGAAGACCAAGGAGAGCAAGACTCACCATGTCATCATTGACTGTCGTGATTCCTATACTTCCAAGTTCATCTCTGCAGGTGGTGAGTTTGTTCAGATATGTAGAGATCGTGTCACCCTTTTCACACTTGATTTTCTGAAGCTTGTCTTTCAGCGCCAGCTTCCTCTGATCACTGTTGTTCTGATATAGATCCTTCAATGTCTTCCACATTGAAAACGATGTCTCCTTCCCATGGAGACTCGAGACAATATGGTCTCGAACTCCCTCAAGAAGAATCCTCCTAGCTCTCGCCACACATTTCTTCCATTCCGCCAATTCTTGGGCATTAGCTGCTGCTGGCGTAGGGACTTCTTGATCAATGAAGTCCTTCAAACCGTTGTCCTCTAATACCGCTTCCATGCGATCTTTCTAGGCTATGTAATTTGAGCTACCATCCAGGGCATACTCGAGTCTCAAGCCATTGAACGCCATTGGTGAACTTTGAGATGTGATAAGAAATCGATTCTATACCTACAATCAAGAACTTCAAACTTTGATCTTCTCCCTTTTTTGTATATTGTTCTCCACTTTGATCAACTTAGCTCCGATACCATGTAGAAATTCTCATTGTAGATCACCTGATAATGCAATGTACGAAAGCAAAATACTTGATCTACTTCTACTATCAAACTTTGTGGAGGCTTAATCAATTTGAGCAAGATCAATCAGAACACATATAACAGAGAAGAAGAAATCATACACATGAAACACAGAAGAATAATATGGGGAAAGCCTCAGCTAAAAACCCCACTATCTGTATTATCATACAAGTGGAAATATCTCAGGATTACACAAAGCTTTAACTCTCAAGATATCCAGTTCTCAGTACAATCTCTCACTGTTGGTCATAGACAAAATAGATAACACATATGCCTTCTTTCAGTCCTCCAAGCCTCCTATTTCCTTGTGCAATTTCTCCTAAGTCCTCCAACTGCCACCTGTGTGATTCTCACCTCACACACTGCTCTGACCTCTGAAATAATTGCGCAATCCTTAAGGAGTTAATTCCTTCTACATGGATGAGTTTCCTTTATAGGAAAATTACTCCAATTGATAGTACAATGTCCCTATCTTTAATCTCAACTAGGTCTCTGTCTGAACTGACATGCATGAGTTATTTATGAGAGAATATTCAGTTATCCGGAGAACACTAGTTGCATGCATGCATGCATTAACTGACTGAACTCACAATTAGTTCCTCCAACTGTTTGGAACTAATTTAACTGGACTTAACTCAGTTAACTGAGCTAACTAATTACAACTCAAATACAACTCATCCTTATCTCCTTAATTAAGGGATAACTTCTTCAATCAAAGGGATAATTGTTGCATGTCTTCACAAAGACTTCATGTTTGATTTTCTCCGACTAATTAACTCAAGATGCGTTAATTAATTATTTTTCAAACAGCTAGTGAGACTAAATTCGAATTTTAATTCAGGGACTAATTAAAATTGGAATCTATCCTTAAACGCCATCTATAGCAATGTTATTTTTAGCATTTTTATTTTTTGCTATTTCCAACAGAGTTGGAGTACATCCTGAAATGTTATTTATAACAATGCTATTTTTAGCATTTCTTGTTGCTATTTTCAACAGACTCAAGATTAAACATATCAGGTTCTTAATGGATAGAAAATTGAGATGCATTAGTTGGAAAACTCCCTTGATCATTTAGAATTGTAACGTGTTTGTCTTAACATATGAAATATTTACAATTGAACAATTCATGATTAATAGATTCAAGATTTTCATACTTTGATCGTAAGACCACACCATTTTGTACTTGATTGCGATCATGACCAAAAGGATAAAGATCTAAAGGATCTAGAGAGAATATTGGTGTTATAAATTGATCACATGTGTGTGGGTACAATGAGTAGTGTGCTAAAGGTGAGAAAAGATGAAGACTTGGGCGGAGAAACACTAGCTGTAAAATCAGATTGAACTTGAAAAACAAAAAATCAACATGCACGTTATATCCCATGATATTATATTTATCATCGTAATAATCGAAGATAGTCATACCAGTGCAACCTTCAGATTGATTTTGCTTTCTTCAACAGGGTATGCCAAAGACTCAAAAGCTTGACAACTTGTTTCTTCATATTTAATATCCGAAGATGCGTGTCTTGAAGAAATTCATTATGAAATGAAAGAGACTCCCATCACACAAATGAAGATTATAAGCTATAAGAAGCAAATTCTGAATCGATATCGTACAAAATCAAAGTTGTTAGAGAAAGGAAAAATATTGTTCAATGTACTTGGATATCCATCACCACATGTGTTAATGGAAACAATAAAGTCATGGTGATGGTTGTCCAAATTCTCAACTTGAATGAAAGATTTAAAATCATTTGACAGGTTATCAAGATCACGAGATGCACGATTAGTTCAGAATGTGAGATTGTCATCTTGAAATAGGGAAGAAAGATAAATCATATCTTCGAAACTTTCTCCTCTACCTGTGAAATGCAACTACCTTGTTCTTGATTGTTGCCTAAAAGAACAGTTTGAACATCATTAAAAGTTGAAGTAGGTCGATCAAGCAAATCATGAAACAAGGAATCATGAGATGTAGACGGTAAAGGTTGCTCTATGTAATTGTTAAACCATTCCAAGTTTTTCTTAGTAGGATCTGAAACATAGGCATCGGGTAGAGGTTGAATGGACGGATCAACAATTAGATTTTCAGTTTTCCCAAATATGACATCATCACCAAGATGCACTCAAATTAGTACTAGAAAAAGAGGAGGATAAGGAACAAAAGGATAGTGGGTTCCTTGTTGCAAATTTGGGGTGTCTCATGATTAACATAAGTTGGGGGAGCAACATCATCTAAGGGGTCGGACTCCAGAGATTTCAAGGAAAGTAGAATCAAACTCTGAAACATTTCACTGATAAAATTTGAGTCAATCACTCCTTCAGGAAATTCATAACAAAGGTGAAGAAATCGGTTGAGAAAATCCTCTAAAGATTCATCAGATTTCATTATGAGAATATTAGTCCTATTACATACATCTTGATAGTCATACCTATCAAAGGCTTGATGAAGCTCCTTGATAAATTAATTAAATGAATGAATGGAATTGATTGGCAAAACCTGACACCACTTCTTAACTCGACCTTCAAGAGTGCAGGTAAATAATATACAAACAACATATTCATCATCGATTTCATTAGATTTACAAAAACCAAGATAATTGTATATGTATTTGGCTATGAATGTACTACCCCTCACCATCAAATCTAAATTGCGACAAGTCATGAAACTGTTATATGGAGATAAAAAATTTACTAGGGGATAGGTTAGAAAAACATTCCAAGATTATGATTTTGGAAAGAGCCATTTAAGATGAGAGATTTGAAATAGACTCAATGAGAAAAACTTGTCATTTGGCTCTCCTTCTAGCACCAAGCGTTGATGGTGCTAGAAATCCTTCAACCAAGGGGGTCTCCCAGATGTGAAGTCCCAACTAGACATCACATCGTTTGGAGTAGGAGCCCCAACTAGAAACACGGTCGATTTCCATTGTCGTTAGGGATTTTCTTGGGTTGAAATTATTAACATAAGAGGTTATACAACATTATTTGGAACAAACAAGTAAGTTGACACTGTGAGGCATACAATTTTAATGTATATAAAGTACTTTCATGACATGGGGAGAGAGAGTGAGCCTCTAGAATAAAAGTAATAGTGTTATCCTAAAAAGACACACAAGAGCATAAGATGATCATAAGTTAGTCCACAAAGTAGTTCACAAGACAACCACAATCATAAAACCAAATACAACACACCTTCGACAAAATAAGTACCAAAGCCATCGAAATAGTTCAATTTACTGAGTACATGTGAGCAAAACATATACCACAAACATATAAAGAATCATCTTACTATATTTATGATACATGCATGAGAATGTGTTGGCTTGTCGAGCTTCATATATTAAGTGGAAGTGCCAATATATACAAGTACAATGATGCCACACTAGCCCCAATAATGGAACATTAAGTCACCAGTTGCTTCTCTAAAGAAAGATCTTCTCTCCTATGCCAATTCTAGAGAAGCCAAGGTGAAAGGTCAAGTCCCAAAAGTCCAATTTATTGAGTTATGAGGATGTTTTTATAACAAATGAGGTGACTCTTCACCTCCTATGTGACTCTTCACCTCCCTAATGACTCTTGAGTTTCTACAATGACTTTTCAAATTCTTACATGAGCTTTGAGCTTCTACATGACTTTAGAACCTAATATTGACTCTTTATATTCCATGTGGGACCCTTGTTCTTCCACCCATTTTACATTACATAATTACTTTCCAAAAATGATGTGTCAAGACATTATGACACATGTGACTCTTGAAAATGATATGGAACTTCATGATGATGTGGCATTTCCAAGCTGCTCCTTTTGTTGCTTTCTTTGCATCTTCATGATGGATATTGCATGTTCTTTATATTCATCCTCCAAGGGACTGATTGATATGGAGTCTTCATGCGATCATGACCTTTGATCTTCTATTAGAAACTAGTGTCTCTTCAATGATCAAATTTGTCTTTGCAACTATAAAGGTGTCTTCTGGAAGGGTCTCCTTCTTCATCTCCTTCATCATCATCATGTCTTAACATGATATGATACTTGCAACTGAGATCCACTCATGACACAACAACATCATTCCAATAAGCCCCTGGTCTAGCACGCTTCATGACAACCACTAACTGAGTTGGAACCGGGTGATAGGCTGAGATATAAGCTCAAGGATTGTGTAGTTTCACAACTGAGGAGGTCAAGGGCTAGGATTGAGCCTTGAAGTTGCGCAGTGTGTAATTTAGGCTAGCCAAGGCAAGACAACTATGTAGTTGAGGGGCTCAAGGGGTAAGGATGGAGGCTTAAGGCTTGAGGTTTCCCACTACGTAGTTCTGGAGGGATATAGGCCTAGGGCTTGCGTAATTGAGCAGTTCAAGAGCTCAAGGTTGAGGCTCATTACTTGAGATCGTGTAGTGTGCAAAAGAGGCTGACTGGAGGTAGAGACTGCGCAGGTTTGGAGGTCAAGGAGGCAGTCTTGAGCCTTGAGACGACGTAATGCACAGTTCTATATGGAGAGTGATTAGTGGATTTCACAATTGCGCAACTCAAGAACTCAAGGATACAACTTTATGAATAAAATTGTGCGATGCGTAGCAAGAGACTGGCAAGGAAGTAGGGTTGCACAGTTCCGAAGCTTAAGGGGTTAGGGTTGAGCACTAAGATTGTACAGTTCACAGTTCCGAAAGGCAAGGATTATGCATTGCATAGTGGCAAGAGGAAAGGCTGAAGCTTGAGGATTGAGACTATGTAGTGCATAGTCCAGGAAGGTTGAGTGAGACCAAGTTGCTTAGTTGGGAACTTTTCCGGATTTGGCTAAGTGTGGGACGAGTGAGGCCGAAGTGAATAAGGGTAAGGCTTGTGCATGGTCACACACTTAGAAAAATTTATGACACAACATTGATCACTCAGAACACATGAACAACATACTTCCCTAAATGCGACGACATTGTGACGGCTTAACCCAAGTGCGACATAAAAAGGTACACTTTGCAATGATAGTGATGACACTTGTGCGACAATGCTTGAAACTTTGGGAATGAGTGTGATACATGTCTATATGATGAGAATAACTCATTTACACCAAGGCTACCCCTTGAAACATACCAAAACTACATTTGTATGATGTGCGATGCTTTTCATGCCAAAAGATGACATTTACGATGACACTTGCAAAATGCGAATGACATTGAAAGTGAAACATGGCAGTGCGAAGATAACATGAAAGTGACATTATCGAAGTGAAAAAAACTTAAAGTGATAGTCATAAAAATGAAAGTGACACTTGAAAAAGCCAGGGTGCGTAGAATCGACAGTTGGAAAAACTCACCGAAATAGAAGTACAATCGCAACCAAAAATGAGAGGTTGTGAAATGAAAGTGTGTGTTGGTTGTCGTCATAAGTTGAACATCACACAAACACTGTCTTGATAAAGTGTGTTGAGCCCATTCAATCTTGCATAAACGAATATGCTCATGAACTTGTTACAGAAAAAACATGTGTATGCAAGTGACTTTGACACTCAGAAATTGAGAAGAAGACTTAAACACTTAGCATAACATCCATTGATCATGAAGCGAATAGATCCTTATATCCTTAGTAGGCTCCAAAATTCACATGTAGGAAAATTTTTGGAGGGTGTTGATCGCAGAGTCAATAGAAGACCAAAAGTCCTTCAATGGAGAGTATTCATCCAGGAGGATAAAAAAGACCCAAAATTAGACGTTCTCAAATCTCATAAAAAAATGACACCAAGTCGTAGATCTCGTTGATACAATTCCAACTGCGTGAATGGAACCTCAATCCGAGTCCGTATGAGGAAGATATGCTTATCTGAAGTTTGGACCAAATAGTGAAAAAAGTCAAAGTCAAATGCAACACATAGTGCCATGTGGAACTTCCACAAGGTGCCACGTGGCAACCCAGTCAACAGGATAGGTGGGACCCACAAAGCTGACGTGGAACCTACCATAACCATTCACGTGGCATGACATCACATTGGCCAATGAATGGATACCAAGTGGCCTGTGACAACCCCATCTATGGTTCTCTCATAAAATGCATTGTAAATATTTTTACAAATATGTGAAATTTAGAAAGGGGATTGAGTCAAGGGACTTGGATTCCAGAGTTGGGGAGGAGGATTGCTTGCTTAGGATGATTTTGTAGTGCCCTGCTCTAGTTTATTGATAATGATATGAACTTCACATTTATTTAACCCTAAGGCCCGCACTTTATTCTTTGAGGACCTTAGGTTGAGGATCTGTATGCATGACTCTATTATTAGTGGATGTGATGGTTATATATGTTCTCTATTGATATTATTATAATTGTAGCATTAATGGTCATGCATGTTATCTACTGATATGATGATGATGATAACATTAATAGTTATGTATGTTCTCCATTGATACTATGATGATTGTAGCATTAATGGTTATGTATGTTCTCTATTGATATTATGATGATGATAACATTAAAGGATTTGTATGCTCTCTATTGATATCATGATGGTGATAACTTAGATGGATATGTATATTTTCTATTGATGTTACAATGATGTTAGCTTTGATGGATAGGTATGTTTTCTACTGATGTTACGATGATGATAGATTTGATGGATATGTATGTTTTCCCATTGATGTTATGATGATGATAGCAATGATGGATGTGTCCCCTATTATAGCTACTTACATTAGTTTTGGTTCACAATGAACAACAATGCAAATGACTAGGTCATGTTGATGATGTTATTATGAAAATGACTAACAATGAGAAACTTTTCACTAATGTTAATTGAGTATTACAGGAAACCACCAGAGGCACTTGCAAATGATGAGATAACAACATCTGGTTTGATGGAACTTAATATTTTTATTTGAAATTCTAAGTCCAGTTTGAAGGAGGGATCTGAATAATGGCGGCCATGGCAATCAGCTCCAACTCTGCGATAGTCCACATTGGTTGCAGAAAGTCTGTTTTCGTCTCCAACGCATCATCATTGGTTCAATTTGAGTTTGTCGGATTGCGGCGCCTGAATTCCGTGTTTAATAAGGGTACCAAACATTGCTTATTTTCCCAAGTTTAGAGGAATGCTCAAGCCATTGGCAATCGCTGTTGCGGAGTTGTCACTATGGCGGGCACTGGGAAGTGCTTGGTGGTAGTGTTGTGTAGGAGATCTAGGGTTTTGAGAATGCGCTTTGTGGGCTCATGTCTCTTCACCAGTGGTAGAGGCATGGCAAGAACTGCCAGGGGCAACAAAACCCCAGATCTAGAGCGAAAAACCTTATATGTTTCCTTGGGTGAGATTGATTTTCACAAATCAGAGATCCTCGTTGCAGATCTGCACTTGAGGAGGTCATTACCGACTGATGACCCATGCTTTTGGGGGTTTCATCTGTCTAAAGGTGGGGGTTTTCCACAACAGGGAAAATGGGGTGCCATGAAGAAGATTCACGGAGCAATGGTAGTTGAGAGCCATAGGAGGAGGGCAGAGCAGCATACAAGGCCTAGTGTTAAGGATTACTTTGGACCAATATATGATGATCACCGATGGGTGACGCTGATCCATAAATGAAACAACCCAAATCAACAAAGAGCTACAACGATTGCGCATGAAGACCACAAAGAGGCAAACTCCCCAACATTGGATCTTGAAGCCTCTGCTCCTGAAATGCTCGAAGGTAAACAAAGTAACCTCTTTATCAGATCTATGGAAGGGAACAAAGTATGCATCAAGATAGGGATTTTGGAGGAGATAAAGACACTCAAACAGAGGATACAAGAAAGGATAGGTATCCCACATTGCAAACAACTCCTGATCTACGCAGGAAAAGTATTGCAGGAGGAGCACAAGCTAAAAGAATACGACATAGGCAATGACTCAACTATCTGCCTTAACATAAGACTCCGTGGAGGCTGCTCCAGCACAAGCTCAAAAGGACCTGTTTCCTCCAAGACACAGTAAAAGGGAAGAAGGAACCTCAAGCGCAAACAGAACAACAAGCTATGACCCCTAGTGCCTACGTCGTCGAGTAGATAGCTTAGAACCCTGCATTAACAATTGCTATACCTAAGGTAAATGAAATACATGATGATTATTTATCTAAATCAATGATATGCAGGTTTAATGGGTTTGGCACAAACCAGAAGCCCTTAGTCAATGGATTTACTCCATATGGACAGAAAACTATGATATCCACCTCTGTTCAAAAGGATTTTTGATTGTCAAATTCTACACAGTCAATGACAAGGAATATGCATTGAACGAGGGACCATGGTTGTAATGCTGGCCTTTTTATGACATCTTGGTTTCTGGAATTTGACCCAAGCACCATGTTGGTTTCCAAAATGCCCGTATGGGTAAAATTATACAACCTACCTCTGCACTTTTGGCACATCAAAGTATTAGCAGGCATTGGAAACGCTTTGGAGAAATTCTTAAAAGTAGACAATGAGCGCCTTTGTAAGGATATCTACACTTTTGCTAGGATCTATGTGGAGGTTGATCTCAGTCAAGGATTACTAGACCACATCCTCTTACTCCACAACGAAAAGCAATGGGCCCAGCCGCTTGATTATGAAAGCATTGCCTTCAGATGCCACATTTGTCGTCAAACTGGTCATCTACAAAGTGCGCGTCCACAAAACAAAAAAGACAGGAAAATAAGACAACCAGCAAAGCTGAAAGGATGGTAGGTTTCAGCCACATTGACAGATGACATAAAAGAGGAAGAAAACACATAAACTACCACAAACAACATATTCCAAGAAGCAGAATATCCAGGAAATAATCCAGAACCCAACGAACAAAGCACCCTACACAGCCCACAAAATTATGAAAATCAGAATTGCTCTACATTAGTTCCAAAGACAACCATTCCACAGCAGCAAAGTGAGCAACTCATCCCAGGGTAAGAAATTGGTGGCAGCAAGCGAGCACACTCTACAGAAAGTTCAGATTCTGACAAAGAAACTCCGGCTGCTACAAATGAAGCACAAATGTCTATTGTAACATCCACCCCCAACAATGGAGGTTGGTGGAAAGTGGAAAAAAACAAAGGTAGGAAAGCATAGATAGCCATTAAATTATTATTTTTATTAGATCATGTTGTATTAGGACAAGTTTTGATAAAGCATATGCTATTTCAGCATCTACAACATGTAATTTTGCTCAATATGAATAAAATTACGATTTTTCCATGGGAAAAAAATGTTGGTGGTTGCAGGCATAGATTAGTTGCTTGGGCGAATGACTCACATTTGGGTGATGGGGTTGTATAATTGGATGGAACTACATGGGAGGTGTGGGATAGTGTCCCTAATCTCACTCGCTAGCACTATGGCCGTGACTTGGGCTGGAAAGGTTGAAATACCTTTGCCTTGAAGATCACGATGTCGTGGGGGCATGGTCCCAAATTTGGGTCGCTCACGAGGATTTTACTAGGGGGCGCGCATCAAGGAGTATTCCTTGATCCCTAACACCATTAGTCTCACTATAGTGGGTGAAGAGATGATAACCGTCTTTGTTTTTGCACCTAGACTTTCCCCTCGTAGCCACTGGATGCTTGAAGGGCAAGTGACGTGGCACCTTGGAACTTCAAGGGAAGTTCTTGAAAGGCATGACCAACTTGGCACCCTTGGCATCAGAAATAAAATGTTAGGCGTGACACCCTTGGAACGATTCCTTGAAAGGCACAAATAATTTGACACCTTTGGAAAAAAAATAAAATAAAATAAAAATTAATAAATATAATCAAGATATGAAAACTATGCAAATTCACATCAAGTGGTAAATGATGTTAGAAGTGAGGCAATTAAATTAAGAATAAAACTTGGGGTAAGTAGAGAATAGGAAGAAATAAAACATTTTACCTTGAGAACTCTACCCTTCCTATGATGGAAAATATTAGGTAGATAATGTACATAAGAAACTTAATTAGGTAAAAGGGGGAAAGAGGGACATATATGTAAGTATAAAGATTAATCCTAAAATAGTTAAACTTCATTAAGAGAACATGATGGTGAATTAAAATAAGATTAATAAATTAATTTTTAGAGAAATTTAGAGAACCTCCATGTGGTAAGAGCTAACATAAGAATATCCATCTAAGAGACAAATTGAGTTAAATTAGGAAGTAGTTAGGGGACAAAATCTTAGACTTATCAATTGACTTTAGTAATGAACACAAATTAAGGAGTAGAAAAGGGGGATCAAGAGACAACTACGAGAAGAAATAGGAAGCCTTGTTGGGGTGAGGAAAAATATTATTTTAAAATTAAAATATGAGTAAATAATTTTTGAGGACTTGGTGAGAGGGTGACACATAGGTGGGTGAAGAACCAAACTTTTGGATTAATAAAAATAATTAATTATGCATGAAATGCCAACTGTCACCTATGAAGCCTCTTATAAAATAAGGGCAATCCATGGGAGAAAGGACCTTTTTTTACCCTATTGTTGGATGGATGAGACTATGTTAGGGTAGTGACTACAAGCTATAGTTGAGTTTGGTGAGGTAGAGGACTTTAGAGAGGGGACCCTTCAGCCAAGGAGTTCTCACCTCTATCAGCTGGCACATTTCCTCTATTGTACAACCCCATTGCAGCTTAGGGGTCAGCAGGGAAGGGGAGTACCCAAGGAGTAGGCTGGGAGGTCAACTGATGGGTCACTACATTTGGATTAGGCATGTTAACATTCACACTTAAAGGCGAATGGCAACAAGGGAGTGCAAGTATCGATAAGTTAAGATTGAATCTCGTCTCCCGGTGAACGATGCCTATGTTATTTATAATGTTCTTTTATATGCCTTCATTATGCCAATAGTTAACATCATGTAAAATATATGATATTTGTAATGCAGTGAAATTCATGGATGTTTTATAAAAGTGCTTAATATTTTTGAGTTCCCAATGGTATCTGCTTATGGTTGTATTCCTAGTTTACTGTATTGTTCTTAAAAACAAAGAAATAAAAAAGCATAAGGTTGGTTCCTTTCAATTGGTATCAGAGCGAGGATTGAACCCTTGAGGCCTATGGACCCAGGTTTGAATATCTAGTAAGGATTGGATTTTTATTGTTCTTCCCTAGCTCTGTATAAATAACATTTCTGCCCTAACTGTGTATTATGCACATAAATGTAATGAGCCTATATATTTGTTATACCAAGCATGCAAGTTTTGAACATATATGAAATTCGTTTGTATGATTTTGGTCATGGCTATCATCCATTCATTGCCCAACTATCTCCAACATTAGTGCGCTATAATCAGCAGTTAGTTCATTTCGTGTAGTAACCTTTCACCAAGAAATAAGCTCAAAGGACAAAATATTGTTTGTATCTATTGTTGTAAACATGTCTCGGGATGGTTGGTCTATTCTTAATCATGATTCCATAGAGATACAAAGGAACTATCCTTCCCACAATAGTGAAGAGTTTGCAATTACAAACTCTTTTGGACTTACCTTCGCTGTTAAGTAATAACATTACAACTATAATTATCCACTCCACATATATCTTGAAGGATTAAAGTGTTTCAACAACGAATGGATAGGAACCATGTTTCCACACATTTCATTGCCAATCAATAGTTTCAACACCGAATGAAATGGTGACCCCTTCCCCACATTCATGGTTTCATTGCTAAATGGTGTGGAGGTGTAATTCAAAGTTTTTGAGTTTTCACTCCCCGAAACACAAACAAGATGTTGCAATAACAAGATCAGGGCTTCAGAGTGACACCATGGACAAGAATTCCTTCAAGAGAAGCTTTCTTTGTCTTCTCATTTACATTCTATGCCTTCACGCAATGGCGATATTCTTCTTTTCCAAGGGCTTTCGGTTGACTCACACTGAGCTATCTGAAATCGGTCATTGCTTAGATGTCGAACAATTCCCTTGCATTAGGGCATTTGATGAACCACAATCTAATAATGAGAAACATGTTGTCAACTTTGTACAACGAAAGGACCTAAGGATCAGGGTTTGAACGAATTAAGCAACAAATTTAAACATATATGTTGAAAAAAAAATGCCCAAGAAACATTCACCCGTAGTCAAATGTTTGGAGTAGCAAGGACTTTCAAAACAATTATGTTAGGTCTTATTATTAGGGGTAGCAATTCAAGTTTAATTATGACCATTAAATCCTTTTGCACTGACTCAAAAATGTACATGTGTATGATTTCTCCTTATTAAGGGATGGTATCTTTAATTGTTGGCAAATCGCAATATCTATCTTTGAACTCTTAATCGTCTATAAATTTTGGCACAATTGAACTCAGAGTAATTAACATACTCCATCTTAGAAATTACACTTGGCTAAGTCAAATCGTGGTAGTTGACATTATTCGTTTGGAAATTACTTTTCGCAGGGTGGAAACCGATTTACTTGATAAACTCCAACTTGGATTGACATTTGGCGCAATTGATCTTGTTAAAGGCTTTCAATGGTTTTATTTTTATTTATCTTAATTTTGAAATCACAATTATGGTCATTTATAAATTACAATATATTGGATTTGAGATATTACAATATGGTAACAATGTCTTGTAAGTTATAAAAACATTTTTACACTAACATGTAACTTGGTTATATAGTTCGGTTCTTTTAAATATAACATCAATAATTTTCCTACCATAAATTGTTCAACAACTATGGTAAATCTACATATTTACATTTTTACTCATAGAGTTAATTTATGCAAAGAATTGCATAAAAAATGGTGGGCAATAACTCTTGGTAGATATGCTTATTTATCTAAATGTAAATAATGTCCCTAGTAACTCTTGCACTATTATAATCATTTACTCTTCACATTTGTACTAGTTTAACATTATGTAAAATATTGCATTCATTTAATTTCCATATAAATAATATAATTTATTGTTATATACTTTCATTCTTAACATTTATTCATAGAAGCCTCACATTTTAAAATATAATCTCACATAATTCCTCACACTATTAACTATACAAGCACTCATATATAAATTGTGATTATTGTGTTTCCAAGTAATCCATTCTTTTAAATTAGTATTCCTACCATACATGGATGTAAGATGACGACGATATTCTAATTTTATGCTATTGAACACAATATTTATATATGCTTATTTTTTATATTAGACATTTTGTGTACTTCTAAAAGTGGAAATCAGAAAATGTTTGGAACTTATTGCTCACTCTTTCTCTCGTTTACTAATGACATGCTCACTTTATGCTATGATAATTGTTTATGATGGTGTGCCATTTAATCAAAACTAATGATACCAACTACCTCCAGTAATTACATAATGCAGTAGTTATACTACCATTTAAACCACATAAATGTCATCTAAGGCTACTATGCTGAGTTAGATTAATTGTATCCTTAGGATTAAATCTTATAGGAAAGTTTGAAATTGATAGGTGAATCATATCATCATGAACTTTTAAATGCATAAATTGTTCCTTTGGAAGTATATAATAATAACTATAGAACCACTCAGGTTGGTTGTAATTTTTATTTGATTGGCTTTATCTTATAAGGAAAATTGTGTTAAATTGTGGCAGGATTCATTGGTGAACCATGGTTAGAAGAGGTATAGGGAATGGGGCCACTAGAGGGCACAACATGGCACCACCATAACAACCAACTCCTACCACCCCACCCAATGATGGGGAAAACATCACAACATAAGAACATATACCATCCGAAGAAGTGTTGAACTTAATGAGATCATTCCAACCCATCTCTGAGGCATTAATAAGCCGTTTGGAACGAGAGCATGGAGGACCTGTCATACAAAATGAAGCACCCCAAAACACTACAAGAAATGATGTATGTCAATATTTGGAAATGGTAAAAGTTATAGAGTTTTGGGGGTCCACGGATTGTCAATATCTAGAGGCATGGTTAGAAAACATGGCTATGTGCTTTACCCTGAGAGATTACACCTCAAACTTGAAAGCCAAGATGGGTATATTCCAGCTAAAGGGAAACACACTACTTTGGTGGAAGACATTATTAACTCAATTGGGGATGGATATCTCAGCAGTAACTTGGGAATTATTTGAAGAAAAGTTTAGAGAACGCTACCTATCAAAGGAGTTCCTTGAGAGACAACTAAATGAATTCAATGCACTAAATTAGGGGAGTCACTCGATACCAGAGTATGAGGCTCATTTCATGGAATTACTTCGTTATGCCCCTCAGTTAAACACATAAAGGCTCAAGGTGAACAACTTTGTGTATGGACTAAATGTTAACATTCAAGCCAAGGTTGGGATCTTAATGCCTCGCACCTTGCATGAGGCAATTCAATGGGCGATCATTGTAGAGGAGGAGATCATGAACAATGGACCTAGTAAGTCAACAAGGCCTGTAGGTTCAGGAGTAACAAGTAGAAATAGTATGGAACGCAGAAATTTTCAAAGGGGTCTTGTGCTCAATCATCAAAAGTGGTCAACAGGAAATCAAATAACTCCATATAGGCATCCAGCTCAACAGCCGCACAGGGTACCTCAACAAACTCGTCAACCACAACAACACCATCCTATGCAACAACACCAAGTCACACCATCTCAACACTTATCCCAACAGTCTGGCTCTTTCTAACAGAGTTCCAGGCAAACTCTCAGTTCAATTGGTAGTAGGATCCAAGCTCCTAAGAGGGGGTTTTGGACTTGTGGAGGTCCTCACTACGAGAGATATTGCCCTCAAAAGACAGGTAATACCAACTCAACTCAAAAATCATCTATGGTGGGGGATCTGAGGAAGGCTCATCGCATCCATGCAATGGTGAACAATCACCGGGTAATATTGATGGTATGAGTTTTGTCATTTTAATAGATCCAGGAGCTATTGATTCTTTTATTTATCTAAATGCATTATCAAGAATTAAACATAAATCAATTGCAGAACATGATTTTAGACATGTAGAAATGGCATGTGGTATGAAAAGAAATGTAGGGAGGATGGTAAACGATTGTGAAGTGGACCTAGGTGTATGTAAGACCAAGGTATCCTTATACTCTACGATCATAGGAGTCTATGATGTAGTTATAGGAATGGATTGGTTGGAATGACACGAGGCACTCCTAGACTGCAAAGACAAAGTACTACATTTCACAGCCAATGACGGCCAAAGAAAATCATTGAGGGGAAAGAACTGAGGGGTGTTCCTAAGGTCCATATCCTCCATGCAACTAATGAAATGTAGGTGAAAGGGATGTCAAATGTCCACGATGGTAGCTCTAAACGATAAGGGTGATTCTAAAAACCTTGATAAACATCCAGTTCTTGTTGAATTTAAGGATGTATTTCCCGAAGAACTACCTGGGCTACCCCCAAAAAGGGAAATTGATTTCACCATCGACCTTAAACCAGGCACAGAGCCTATTGCAAAGGCACTCTATCGCATGTCATCTCTAGAGCTAAAGGACTTGAAAATCTAATTAAAGCAATTGTTGGACTTGGGGTTCATACGAACCAACATATCTCTGTGGGGAGTCCATGTGATTTTCGTTAAGAATAAGGATGGGTCTTGGCGACTATGCATTGACTACCGCCAGTTGAACAAAGTGACTATAAAAAATCAATACCCTCTACTAAGGATAGCTGACTTATTTAATCAAATGATGGGGGAAACTGTGTTTTCAAAGATAGATTTGAGGTCAGGATATCATCAGTTGAGAATCAAGGAAGAAGACATCTTGAAGACAACCTTTAAGACAAGATTTGGGCATTATGAATTTGTAGTTTTACCCTTTGGACTAACAAATTCCGAGGGTGTTTTCATGAGTTTGATGGATGGAATATTTCAGGATTACTTAGACAAGTTTATACAATTCTTTATCGATGACATTTTGATTTACTCAAAGACCCTAAAAGAGCATGACGAACACTTGAGGATAGTTGTACAATGTCTTAGAGAAAACCAATTGTACGGGAAGTTGTCAAAGTGTTCCTTTTACCAAACCAAGATTCATTATCTTGGGCACATTATCTTTGGGGATGGTATCACAGTTGACCTCCCAAAGATAAAGGCCATCATCGAATGGCCAACACCAACCAATGTTCATGAAATAAGAAGTTTCATGGGCATGTCATGCTATTATCGTAGATTTTTCGAAGGGTTTTAGAAGATAGAAAGCCCCATTATCGAGCTCCAAAGAAAGAATAAGAAATTCATTTGGACTAAAAAATGTGAAGAGGCATTCCAAAGGTTAAAGGGGTTATTAACGACGATGCCTATTTTGAAGATGTCGGATATGGAACAAGAATTTTTGGTTTGCGCCAATGCCTCCAAGGAAGCGTTGGGTTGTGTATTGATGCAAGAAGGAAGTGTAATAGCTTATCATCAAGGAAAATTAGAACCCACGAAGAGAACTATACAACCCATGATCTAGAAATGGCATCAATTGTTATGCACTAAATATTTGGAGACACTACCTTCTAGGAAGGAAGTTTGAACTTAGGACTGACCATTGTGGGCTACAATGCATATTCACTCAAGACCACTTAAATGTAAGGCAAAGACGGTTGTCTGAGCTAATAAGTGAATATGATGTTGATATTACTTACATAAAAGGAACAGTAAATAGGGTGGTTGATGCTTTAAGTAGGAGGCCTCATATATTTTAAGTGATTCCCTTAAAGACAAATTTGAGGGAGAATTTTCTTGACTTACAATTGAAGGACACCTGGTACCTGGAGGTTAGCAAGAGTTTGAGGGAGGATGAAATGGTGATCCCAAAATATGAAGAATACTCCCTTGATAGTGATGGGTTGCTACGATTTTGGGGAAGGATATATGTTCCACCGAATCAAGATATATGCTAGTTAATATTGAATGAAGCACATCACACACTATACATGGCACACCCTGGTGTTAAGAAGATGAGTGTGGACCTAAAACCACTCTTCGTTTGGAAAGGGATGAAGAAGGACATTGTAAACATGGTAGAAATATGATTAGAGTGTCAACAAGTAAAAGTTAAACACATACCTCCAGCAGGGTTATTACAACCGCATGAGATACCATAATCCAAATGGGAAGTTATATCAATGGACTTCGTTGTGGGACTACCAATGACCTCAAGAAGACATGATGCCATATTTGTAGTGGTGGACACGTTGACCAAGAGCGCCCATTTTATACCAGTTAAGACTACATATAAGGCACCAGAGATAACCAACGTTTCTATTGATGAGATTGTGAGATTACATGGAGTGCCTAGGAAGACCATATCAGGTAGGGGAGAAATATTTACAGGAAGGTTTTGGACCAGTTTCCAAAAAGCCTTGGGAACCTAGTTGACCTTCAACACTTCTTATCACCTTGAGATAGATGGTCAGACAAAGAGGACTAATCAAATCCTCAAGGACATGCTACAGATGTATGTGATGGACCAACAAAAGAGATGGCAAGAGTTTTTACCCCTGGTGGAATTTTCTTATAATAAAAGTTATCAAAGTTCCATCAAGATGGCGCCATTTGAGTTATCGTACAGAAGACCTTGCATAACACCTCTCAGTTGGGACCAACTAGAGGATTGAATATTAATAGGACCATAAGTAATGCAAGAGATGGAAGAACAAATGACTATAATTAAGGGGAGGCTAAAAGAAGCACAAGATCGAAAAAAGAGCTATGTTGATGCTCACCCAATAGACCAAAATTATGAAGTGTGAGATAGGGTGTTCTTGAGAATAAGGCCCCAAAAGAGCTTTATCCGATTTGAAAAGGGAGCAAAATTGTCTCCCCGATTTGTGGGACCTTTTGAAATCTTAGAAAGAAAAGGGTCAGTGGCATATAAACTTGCCTTGCCTCCATCTCTAGTGCATATGCATGATGTGTTTCATGTTTTTGTTTTGTGTCATTATATTTCATATCTTGCGCATGTTATTGACTTAGGTCATTTGCAGGTTTCAGACGAGGACATGGCGATGGCTGAACCAGTTTGCATACCGGACCAACGAATTTTGAAACATAGACGACAGTTAGTGGACTAGGTTAAGGTCTAGTAGGACAATTATAGTCCTAGTTCAGCAACTTTGGAGGACATCGAGGAGATGCATCACCGTTTTCCTTACCTATTCCAAGGACTTTGAGGTGAAGTCTTTTATTAAGAGGGGGTGTATATAGTGCCCTGCTCTAGGTTACTGACAATGATATGACATTAACATTTATTTAGCCCTAAGGCCCACACTTTATTCTTTGAGGATCTCAGGTTGAGGATCTAGACGCACGACTCTATTATTAGTGGATGTGATGGTTATGTATATTCTCTATTGATAATATGATAATTGTAGCATTAATGGTCATGCATGTTCTCTATTGATATTATGATGATGATAACATTAATTGTTATGTATGTTCTCCATTGATATTATGATGATGATAGCATTAAAGGATATGTATGCTTTCTATTGATACCATGATGATGATAACTTAGACAGATAGGTATGTTTTCTATTGATGTTACAATGATGATATATTTGATGGATAGGTATGTTTTCTATTGATGTTACAATGATGATAGCTTTGATGGATATGTATGTTTTCCCATTGATGTTATGATAATGATAACAATTATGGATGTGTCCCATATGTTAGCTACTTACATTAGTTATGGTTCACAATGAAGAACCGTGTGAATGACTAGGTCATGTTGATGATGTTATTATGACAATGACTATCGATGAAAAAATTTTCACTAATTATTATTGAGTATTATAGGAAACCACTAGAGGCACTCGCATATGATGAGATAACGACATTTGGTTTGATGGAAATTAATATTTTTCTTTGAAATTTTAAGTCTAGTTTGAAACCTGCTATATATATTATGATGATATGTTAGTGGTTGCAGAAACATGTTAGTTGCTTGGCCAAATGACTCACATATGGGTGATGGGGTTGTACAAATGGTTGGAACTGCATGGGAGGGGTGGGATAATGTCCCTGATCTCACTCGCTAGCACTCCCTCCGTGACTTGGGCTGGAAAGGTTGAAACACCTTTGCCCTGAAGATCAAGATGTCGTGGGAGCATGGTCCCAAATTTGGGTCGCTCACGAGGATTTTAATGGGGGGCGTGTATCAAGGTAGATTCCCTAATCCCCAGCACCATTAGTCTCACTATAGTGGGAAAAGAGATGATAGCGGTGTCTATTGTTGCACCTAGACTTTCCCCTCGTAGCCACTGGATACTTGAAGGGAAAGTGGCGTGGCACCCTTGGAACTTCAAGGGAAGTTCTTGAAGGGCATGACCAACTTGGCACCCTTGGCATCACAAATAAATTGTTAGGTGTGACACCCTTGGAACTTCAAGGGAAGTTCTTGAAAGCCACTACTAACTTGGCACCCTTGGAATGAAAAAATAAAGAAAAATAATTTAATAAACATAATCAATATATGAAAACCCTGCAAATTCACATCAAGTGGTAAATGATGTGATAACTGAGGCAATTAAATTAGGAATAAAACTTAGGGTAAAGGGAGAATGGGAATAAATAAAACATTTTAACTTGAGAACTCTACCCTTCCTATGTTGGAAAATATTAGGTAGATAATGTACATAAGAAACTTAATTAGGTAAAAGGGGGAAAGAGAGACATATATGTAAGTATAAAGATTATTCCTAAAATAGTTAAACTTCATTAAGAGAATAGGGTAGTGAATTAAAATAAGATTAACAAATTATCTTTTAGAGAAATTTAGAGAACCTTCATGTGGCAAAAGCCAACATAAGAATATCCATCTAAGAGACAAATTGAGATAAATTAGGAAGTAGTTAGGGGACCAAATCTTAGACTTATCAATTGACTCTAGTAATGAACACAAATTAAGGAGTAGAAAAGGGGGATCAAGAGACAACTAGGAGAAGAAATAGGAAGCCTTGTTGTGGTGAGGAAAAATATTATTTTTAAATTAAAATCTGAGTAAATAATTTTGGAAATCCTTGGTGAGAGGGTGAATAATCAAACTTTTGGATTAATAAAAATAATTAATTATGCATGAAATGCCAACTGTCACCTATGAATCCTCCTAGGGGCAAGCCATGGGAGAAAGGAATTTTTTTTACCCTATTGTTGGATGGATGAGACTATGTCCAAGTAGTGATTACGAGCTATATTTGAGTTTGGTGAGGTAGAGGACTTTAGAGAGGGAACTCTTAAGGCAAGGAGTGCTCACCTCTATCAGCTGACATGTTTCCTCCATTGTACAACCCCATTGCAGTTTGGGGGTTCGCGGGGAAGGAGAGTACCCAGGGAGTAGGTTGGGAGGTCAACCGGTGGGTCACTACATTCAGATTAGGCATGACAACATTCACACTTGGAGGTGAATGACAATAAAGGAGCAAAGTAGCGATAATTAAAGATTGAATCTCGTCTCCTGGTGAATGGTACCTATGTTATTTATCATGTTCTTTTATATGACTTCATTGTGCCTATAGTTCACAACATGTAAAATAGATGATATTTGTAATGCAATGAAATTCATGGATGTTTTATAAAAGTGCTTAATGTTTTTGAGTTCCCAATGCTATCTTCTTATGGTTGTATTCCTAGTTTATTGTATTATTCTTTAAAAAAATAAAAAGCATAGGGTTGGTTCCTTTCAAATTGAGGTTTTCTTGTGTAGAGAAGAAAATTGAATTGCTTAGACAACCATTAAAGGTTGGTGGGTGCATGATTTTAATGGGTTGGCTCTTAAATTAAATGAGTTGAAAAATAAAGGACACATGCCCATACACTAAAGAACCTTGGGAAGGAAAAGAGGTCAAAAATTCAAGGAGGATGAGACTAGGAAGGAAGAAAGGACGGGGATGAAGAATCCTTGTAGAATAAGGAAAAAACGAGCAACATTTAGCAGAAGGGAAGCGAGCAACAATTGGAAGAAGGAACCACATTTGAGCATCCAACGAGAGCATTCAATAGGAAGTGAAGAGAAGAGAAGGGGATTGATCCTCAGATTCCCTTGAGGTTGTGGGTTGAGACAAAGTCTCTGGAGCCCTGTAACAGCTTGGGTCCCTGGAGGCTGTGGGTTGGGATGTAATCCCTAGAGCCTTGTAACAACTTGGGTTCACTGGAGGCTGTGGGTTGAGATAGCATGCTCTAGAGCCTTGGATAGCTTGGGAAAAGGATAATCTCGGAGTAACATCAAAGGAAGACTTGATTGAAGACCTCTAGTTATTACGTTACTGCTACAGTGGATTCCGGACTTCCTAGAAGGGAGTGAATCACTGTGTGCACACTTGGGGTGAGGTGGAGAACCTTTGGAATCCTCACGTTAAAGAAGATGGTAGCAGTTAGTTGGTGGGATTGTGGAAGAGGTCCTTTGGGATTCCTTGTTTTCAGTTGGTAGTTAGTGATCGATTCCCTTAAGTAAGCACCCCCCTTAGACTTTGGAATTTGGCTTGGGGTGACAACTGCAAGTAATTGTGGCTAAAATAGTCTATGGTTGGGTGGAGAGTCCTTGTCCTTAACTCAGTTTCCCTGCAAATTTTAAGATAAGTAGTCTCCTACACTTGTTGTAAAGAACAATGAATCTATATTTCATTCTGGATGAACTGGCACTACATCTCTGGATAAAATGGGAGACTATCAATGTATGACATGTGGTTGCACCTCTATGGGGAGATGGTATTGATGGATATGTTAAATATATTTGTATGTGTGTGATTCCCTGAAAAATGAATGATATTGTTAAACAAACGAAGTAAGTGTGTGCTTCTAAATTGGAAATGAAGTACTGTGTGGTAAGATTGTTGGTGTTGATCAAATGTCCTATGATCAACACCAACAAGCATATCACACAATACTTCATTTCCATTTTAGAAACACATACTTAGTTTGTTTAACACTATCTAGTTATGTCTGTATTAAATACTAATCACATTTCTTTTCATATTTCCTTGTTTAAAAAAGACTTGTTGAGTACTCAAAGGTTATGGAAGAAGACCTCACACACAAAAGATGATAGAAGTTCTATTGAAATTGATGTCCTACAAGGTTTGTATAGAAAAAAAACTCAAAGGTATGTCTTAAACCATAAGCTTTGTTCTCTTCGTGACAAAGGTATATTCATTCCTTTTAATGAATATGATTTACTAACAAGTTTTATGTCTAGGACACACACACACACATTGTTAAAGATATGAATGTGTATTACAAAGATGGTGTCATAACCCCGAACTGCAATCCTATATATATATATATATATATATACCATGACTGCCAAAAGCAATTAAATGATCCATAAGGATTTGGAATAACACTTGGAACATTGGGTACGAAGACCCTTTTTATTAACGTGAAATGATTCCATAAGAGACCATCCTCTTGGCAAGTTTGTACATATACATGGATATTCCTTCACAGGGCTATAATCCCTTGAACCTATGAAAAAGGCGTCATGTTAACACTGAAAGGGTTATTTTATTTTTAGTGGAAGGATAGTTGAAACCCATGCAAGAAGACTTAGCCAACCATGCATTATTAGCAGCCTGGATATCTTTCATTATCATCGCCCTAGAAGCTTTTGCATAATGCCATCGAGTTTCTTACAGGCCTATCATGGAGTCTGGAAACCTTGGCATGTGTCTGGTGAGGCGAAGCCTTTCAAAAAATCACTATAGTTCCATGACATAGTGGGGCTACAGGAGTGCTTATGCTTATGCCCCTGGAATGCCCTTATTACAGAGTGGGGTACATCCAAGGGCTAGGAACTCGTTGGAGTGGCCCGTTCCCAAGCTCAGGAGGATTAGCATCATGGGCTGCACTAGCAAGCTACTTTCTCCATCGTTGTCACCGAGCAATGATGCCATTCCTAATAGTTATTGAACCCCTGTAGCAGAGCTTTACCTAGATGAACTAGTGAGGAGAGATCAATGAAGAGTTGGGGCAAGCTTCTACTAAATTGGTCGAAATATGGATCAAAGCCATAGCTCAAAGGTTGAAAAGGTTTCCCTGGTTGGGCCATGGGCAATACTCAAAGCGACGTAGGAGGGCAACTCATAACCTCATAAAGAAATTTGGGCGAACCTTATCCTTGCACCAATAAAAACCCTAGTCATGGTAGTCTCAAATTGGCGTGCTTGATTTGTCCCTAATGCGATTGGTTGTGAGTGTAGTAACGTGGCCGAAAGGTGGAACCTAGAAGGTTCACCTCGAGAAATCATGTTGAGCACTAGAGGGACGAGGTACCGAGATGATGCAACAAGATGACATGCATTCAATGGTTATGCCATTTGTTGGAGGGGTGGCACACTATATGCATAAGCCCAAAAGTTTAGCATGGAAGGATGAGAGGAAGGTGTACTAGGAAGTGCCAGGAATGTAAAAGCAGGATGACATCACCTGACATCACCCTGGAAGTCTCATCCCAGAGGACTGCTAGAGTGGAAGAATCGAATGCATCGGGTAAGGCCTTGGGGGATGACGTAAGGTGGGTGCGTGACAAGGCCGAAACTATTGTTGTGGTGCTATTGGTCAGGAACTGGACCACCTATCGAGTTAGCCTTACGGGTTCACCCTTGAATATTCGCAAGTAGTGGCGCAACAGAACCATAGGGCCAATGGAACGTAGGGCTAGTGTGACATACAACTTGGAAGCAAAGGAGTGTCCCCATAGGTAGGAAGTGGAGCCACTTGGGGCCCATAAGAGATAGTAACTTGTGGAGGTGAGACCCACCTGACCCCACGCCAAAGGTCTCACCCCAGAATATTAAAGTAAGGAGTTAATCATACATGTTGAGAAGAGACTAGCCAGATGACATAAGTCATACCACGTTGTTGGGGAACCTATCCAATTGGTGGAGAAGGGGTCATGCTAGCAAGGTCAGCCTGACATTATGAACCTAGAGAAACGAAGAGGTGCAACAAAGGAGGATCCGAGGTGAAGGAAGTAGGATGACATGGGATAACATGTGGTGGCAGTAAGAGTGGAAAGGTAGACCAATGGGAGAGGAGGCCATACGTCACCACCCATACGTAAGCCTGATGAAACAACCCTAATAGTTATTAGAGAGGTGTGCTCAAGAATCCACCGACATGGAAAGAGTGGAATGATGTGTCTATAGACGTCATCCCAGAGGTATAAGGAGGGCTAAGATGAAGGTGTCAGGACGACATGGTTAATCCATGACTGTGAGATCCAGTTCGACTCAATAAAGGTATTTGATAGTTAAGTGGCCAAAAGGTTGATCTCGAATGGTATGAAATTTCAACTGCCACACAGGCCAACAGTGCACTGCCACATGGCAGCCCGATGAGGTGCTAGGGTAAAACCTTTGGGATGAAATATCTATGAATTTGGGGATAAGCTTAAGGAAATTTTTTATAGCACCAAATTCGTCTTGAAGAGATGAATGAAATGGAAAAGGGTACTTTGAGTTTAGAGAAGTTTGGGAAAAGTCAAAATGAGCTAAGGGATTAAAAATATGCTAAGAAATTAAAATGCTCAAAATTTCTCGAAACCAGTAAAAATTGTAGACATTGTTGTTCTGATTCCAACAACGCTTGAATCGCCTCAATCTGACATCGTATGTGAAAGTTATCACATTCTGAAGTTTTTGGCAAATAACTAAAAAGTCAACTTGCAGGGTTGACTGGGCATGTCATATGGTGACATGGTGTTGACGTCCTCAGGATGACTGGGTAGGTACGGTGGTCATATGGGCCAATCCCATGCTAACGCGTGGTAGGTAGTACAAATTTTGCTGGCAAATTTTCATTGATTTGTTGTGTTTTGGTGTGGCCAATCAGGAGGTGCCATGTGGGAAAATGGGAGGATGCCATGTGGCCCTCGGGTTTCTTGTAAAATGTTTGTTTTAGGACTGGTCACCTTGGCGAGGCTCGATCTCGTGACCTCTAGTAGGCTAACCATCATACTTACCAATAGACCACACATTTGTTTTAATATATAACATGGGTTAGTCTGATTTAAAGTATAACTTACTGGTGGTTTGGGGAGGGGGGTGGGGGGTAGTGCCGACAGGCTTGCCTGACCAGTCCAAATCACATGGATTACCACATGACCATATCACATAGGTAGAGGCGGAGGGGGCTGACGGTTAGCCCAGCCCTCAGTCCCATTTAATGGCATATAACCACCAACGGGGCTTGCGGCGGAGAGGGCCAGTGCGTGGCGCCCAGCCCTCGACCTTATGGATTGCAACATTACCTAGAGAAGCAAATCCAATGGGCGCATGGTCTTTGGCCCATGCCTTAGGCCACATGAACCTCCACATGAGTGAAATTGAAGGCATAACTTGGAGTGTGGGTGCCCAGTTAACGGTCCTACATTTTGCACCATTTACAGCGAAATCAGCGTTGTAAACACACCAATTTGTTTCCTGGAGGATACGCCAAAGGAGGAAAATGTTTCCAGTTTTGTGAATTTGCAAGACAAATAGCAGAGAAATGGAGAAGGAGGCCTAACTTGACCATTTTTTAGCCTTTTTAGCCCAAGAAGAGCCTACATAGAGGTTTTTGGGTGTTCTAGACACAATGACAACATTATTTGTGATTGAGCATTGTATGTTGATGTAATTGACATTTTGAGCATATAATATAAAGGGCCAACATTGGAAGTTGGACCCAGAGACGTAGCCCAGGAGGAGTGAACTCCGTCATCAAATTGTTGTTTTGTGTTGCTGCATGTTGTTTATTTTTCTCTGGTTAAATATGCAAAACTTAACTAAAATTTCCAAGTTTATGTGCTTTTGAAATTTTGATCCATTGCCCACAAGACATAAACTAGCTTGCAAACTTTTTCAAGAAACCTTCAGTTTGTATTTTCACATCATTTTGGTATTAGAGCATGGTTTTTTTGAAGGTTTGATTATTTTTGTAAGTTTTTTTGAATGATTACAAGGTTTAAGTTGGAGAGAGGAGGAGTGCTTGAAGAACCAAACCCTCAAATTGGTTCAAGGAGGTCAAAAACTCCAAAATCTCCACTAGTCATGTCACATGAAGAAGGATAGGAGCTGATGTCTAATGATGAGAGAGCTTTCAAAAAGAATTTCTACGATATGTCTGAGATGGTGAAAGTGTTGTACAATGAAAGGTCAGTAAGGTTGTGAGATAAATTTCTAATCAACAAGAAGGTAATGGTGGTGATACGAACAAGCCTCCACCTCCACCTCCTCCTTCACCTCCATCCTCACCTACTTATTTACCTTCTTCAACACCTAGACATACTCCTCCTAGATATCCAAAAGGACATGCTAAGTCGGCATAAGCTTGATTTCAAGTTTCAATTGCCTATGTACAATGGGGAAGTAAATGCCGAAAAGTTGGATAATTAGGCCCGTCAAATTGAAGTCTAGTATAGGGTTCAAAATATTGATGATATTGTTACAAAGATACAACTTGCTTCTCTTTGTTTGGAAAGTGCAACCCTCATTTGGTGGGAGGCCAAAAATCGAGAAGATTTGAAGAAAGTGGTAAAATTATCTCTTCCTGGAATGATTTTATAGTTGCATTAAGAAAGAAATTTTATACATTAGCTTATATGCGAAAAGAAATTACAGATTGGAAAATTTTTAGACAATCTAAAGGTTAGAGTGTCCAAAGTTAGACACGTGAATTTAGAAGAAAAGCTTTAATCTTGGGTGTTGTTTTGTCTTCATAAGACACTCTCCTTAAATACATAGGTGGATTACATAGTTATTTGAGACATACTATACTTATGTTTAATCCCACCAATCTAGATGAAGTATGTGCTCAGGTAACTCATTCAAAATCAAGAGGCAAGAATGTTCCTCAAGAGACTAGAAAGAAGCCATCCAAATCCGGAGACAAAGTAAAAGGGAAGTTTAAAGCCAAAGGAAAAAACAATGCTACAATAAATAAAGAGGGAGAGAAACTTACTTGTAAACATTGCTCAAAAGAGGGCCATGATGAATATCATTGTTGGAAACTGTTATGCTCCTATACCAATAGGTGTCATATATTATGATTGACTTGATGAGCTATGTAGTATGTTCATACCTTTACTTGTTGCAAAGGTTTTCCATATTTGCCAAAAAAATAAAAAAAAATTTAAAATGTAAAGAGGGTATACCCTAAAAGAAAAATCAAAGGGTGAAAAGAATAAAAGATGGTCAAAAAATCAAAGAAAATGAACCCCAACAAAAAGAAAGACCAAGGAAAGTGTGCAAGTCTAAATGTCACTACTTTTTACTTTTGTACAATAAAAAATTGTGTGCAACTTGTCACCTATGCCACAATTCAGGAATAGTCAAATAGTTTAAGCTTGACTAGTTCATATTTTCAATTTCATGTTTTAGAAGTAGAGAATAAAGATCTGACCAAACAGTATAATATTGGCAGATAAGTAGATAGGTAGAGTGAATAAAAGGAGCTCAACAATTTAATATGAGCCCTTGGATGTAATAAGGCTAAACTTAGATAGATATCTACATGTAAAAGAAAAGAAAGTGTGATAAGGGTTTGCCAGTTTAAGTGCACCCTAATAAAGAAGTAAAAATGCTAGGATAATGTAGGTAAGGCAAGTAGATGATGGTTGCAGAATAGATGTGTGGTGAATGGTTAAGTTTAATGCTTAAATCTTTTGCTTTCATCACTTGGACAGAGCACAACTCACATTGGAGACAACACATCAAGGAGACAAAATCAAATTAATTAACTTCCTTACTCCATTTTTCCCAAAAAATTCACTAATTTCCCCTAAGTGCTAAAGGTACCTATAAACAAGTTAGGGGGGCTCAGAGCATTTCTCTAACTTTTGGAGGGACCGAACCCTCGGCCTAATAATTTGAAATACCTAAGGCACTTAAATCCCTTTCATCAATATTAACCCCTTCATAAAGTCACTCATTCCCTTTATAAAGCTTTTCCTAAGTAAACTCCTATTTTACTTAGGAAAATTAAAAACATTCTATCTACATGAAACCCTAATATATCACTAGCCTAAGGTATAAGTGTTGTGTGATGAAATGCATTTTCGGAAAACATTAAACTTAACGCTTTCCCATTCATTTGGTTATATTAACCACTAATGTTATTATTATGTAATTCCCGAATAAAACAACATTACCCATGCCCGTATTATTATATTATACAAAACCCCAAAATTTTACATATCCCACCTTGATGGTTAAATATAACCATAATACATCATTAATTGGGATTAATTAGTTAATCTGTAACTAATTAAGAGCCCCAACCCCCGCCACATTAAATAAGGATTAATTAACCCCCACGGTTAATTAATAACTTTCCCAACCAATCCCGTTGCTCCCGATATGATTAAAAAATCTTTAATTGTGTTAGGCCCGCCCTCATTAAACTCCCGTCACCTCGCCTCCCCGATAGCCATCTGATCAAGCCCCTCACATCCAACGCCTGTCATGCATATCGCACGGCCCTCTGCGACCGAACGTTAGCATGCGATCGCGAAGCAGTTTTACAAATAGTACCCTCGCCACGTGTCGCTCGTTGTATGGTATTACACGGATGAGCCCAAATACACCCCCCGCCCCCTTTCCAACAGCGGTGCGATAGAAACCGCTTACTGCCTTCTACTAAATGGAAAAATGTCTCATCATTCAATTGCCGCCAATTGTCATTTTCATTCACTCGCCAATACCAACCATTTACCCGTTTAAACACAAAAACCCCAGTTTTGCTCGTTTTCACCTGATTGTGTAGTAAATCCCTATGTAATCCAGCTGCGCCACCTGAAGCCTTTGTTAACCAATTTGAGCATGGTTTACCTCCCGAAAATCATTCTAGACTCATTCCACAGACCTCTTAAGCTCAAATGAAACCTTTTCGACCTCCCCTGCAAACCAATGCTTTCTTAACGATTTGTTTTGATGTACAAGTGATCAGAAGACCACAACCTTGGATAAACAGTCTTAATACTAGTCATAAGACTTGTTTACTCCAAGATTGTTATCAAATCTATTCAAACAGAGATGGAAGATAAAACATACAGTTAAAAGACAAGCAGAGGAAACATGGAATTAAAAGGATTTACTGTTGAAACAGACAGTAAAAACCTAAACTACACATTGAAGGTAAAATGAAAAAGTAAAGAATAGTCAAAGTGTATCAGGATTAAAGAGTATCAGATTAAGACCAAGTCAAGTAAATCAGCTATCATGAAGATAAACAGCAGGGAAGACAGTTACAAAACAGAGTATACAAATTCATGTCAAAGTGAAGACAGATGAAAAAACAGAGCGGTAAAAGTAAAAAGTAAACAGTAAACAGTAAAAGTAAACATGAGGACATTAAGGGTTAAACAAAGATGAAAACACTTTCACCGGCTACAATGAAGTTTATCCAAAGTAAAAGTGAAAAACAGTCAAAAGAAGTTTAAGGTTAAAAGATGAAATTAGAGCAAAAATGGTACATTCTTCAGAAATTTCTTGTTTAAGTCATAGTTTTGCAGAAACTATTGTGGCCAATCCAAGAAGCATTTCGAGAAACATGATGAGGTTTTTGTTCCTAACTGGCTAATATACAAAAACCTATCTCACTTTTTATACAGGTATTACCAAGAGGTAGATAAGTGCGTGCCTTCACAACCTATTTTTCAGTTTGTGCAAAGTCCTGTTTTTGACACCTTTTTGCAAAGAATATTGTGAACAACTGGAGATGAATTTTTGGGAAACTGAGAGATGTTTATCTCAAAAACATTCTTATATACAAAAACCTCTTTCACTTTTTACATATCTATCACGGATTTAGATATAAAAGCGTACCATTGGACCCTATGTTTACAGAATTTCTGGGGCAGAATGCACAAAGGAAGGATGCAATTAGTGACGGGAATGCCTCATCATCAACTAAGAGTTGCTATCAAATTCGAATTTCTCTTCTTTGTCACCATAAATCCATATAAATAGTTCCAAATGGATTCATTATTTTTTAATGTCATTTATTTAAGTTCTATTATTGTAAAGCAGTTTGAGATATTTGTGAAACTAATCTTGATATTTTTTCAAGACATTTCAGTTTACAATTAGTATAAATACTTCTTCATTTGAAGTATTTTGCTGTGGATTCTTAGACATTGTTGTAAAACTGATTACTTTGGAATAAAGTGTTGTTGGACAAATCTTGCATGGCTGGCTGGATGAAGAATTAATACAAAGGACTTTTCACAGGATTCATGTGTCAAACACGAGACAAAGAAGTATCTTATATCTCATGTGTTATTATTTTCTTGTTTATTATATCAATTGTGTTTCATATCTGAATATTAAAATGAAAAAGAATAATTCAAAAAGTGCTTAAGTGCAATCTGTCTTCAATCGTTTTTATTCTATATGTTTTCCTCTAAATTAGCATAAGCAATGAATTTTTAATTGCTAATGTTTCCTAGTGTACTCATTTTGATAATTTAGTAAAGAATTCTTAATTGCTCTTTATTGGTGATCATCCAAGTTCCCTCCTCTTAAAACATGTTGAAGGATTCTTAATTTCCCTTTATCCCTTTTAAGTCCATTCCATCTTTTCAAGTCTCTATTTGCTCCCTGTTTAGCTGTCTTGCCCTGTGAAGCCATCCTTTGTTGAAAAACCAAATCCAGTTGAGCCATCTTCTTTTGACTCCATTAGCCCAATGGCCTAAAATATTCAGTCCTACCCCTCTGCTACTGAATTTCACCACCAAACACAATCAAAACCCCTAAGCTTCCATAACTAGCCTAATATCTTCTCAAACAAAGTTAAACCTTAAAGAGAGAGCCCTCTCTGGATACAGATTGGCTAGATTTTGTACCTAAAAGTTGGTTTGTGGTTACCTCGGACCCCTTTCCCTCTTCTCACAACTTTTGGGAAAATATGAGTGATAACATAAACTATGTCCATAAATGAGACCAAAGAAGTTCAATAACAAGGGGAAACAAAAGAGTGTTGCAACAACTCAATAGGATCTAGGATTTGTTTCAGGTGACGAAACCAAAATCACAGCCATGGGAATGATAGGTAAAGCTTCTATTGTAAGTACGTAAGCATATTGGGTCTCAAGATGACAAAGAAAGAAGTGAGCTTTTTCATATCAGGGTCATTACAAAACATACAAAAGTTGATACGTTGTTTGATAGTGGATCCCAAGTCAATCTTATTTTTGAAGCTATTGTCAAGAAACTAAATTCGATCCTCATACTAAACCTTACTCTTTGGGTTGGATATGTGATGATGTCGAATTGCAAGTGACAAGAAAGTGTAAACTCAAATTCACCATCAATGCGAACTTTATTGATGAGGTAGAGCTTGATGTTGTACCACTTGACATATATAGAATTATTTTAGGGAGTCCATACTTGTACGACCTGAAATCCATATTCTATCATCATGAGAACAAATATCATCATTTTATAGATGGATTTGAGTATATTGTTAGAGAACATCATAAGAAGATGAACTTATCTCTTGTAAGAGTTGGTCAGATGAAAAGGCTTGTAAATGCTAGTAAGAAATTTGTGTTGTTGATGATTAAATCTAAAGATACTGCTGGATTTGAGGCTTTTATAGGACGTGATTCTAAACTCAAGCATGATTTGGTTGAAGTTGTTAACACTTAATGACAAGATGTTTCAAGAACCTCAAGGGTTGCCTACTAAAAGAGGAATCCAACATGAGATTCACTTGTAGCAGGATGCACCACTTACAAATATTGGCTTGTACAAAATATCAGTTTTGGAGAATGCAAAAATCAAGAAGCAAATTCAAGAGTTACTTAACAAAGGGGTCATCGGGCTTAGCACATTTTCTTGTGGGTCTACTATTGTATTGGTTCCAAAGAAGGATGGTACATGGCGCATGTATGTGGATTTTAGAGATTTAAACAAATTCATGGTAAATAATCACTATCCTCTTCCTCACATTGATGATTTGCTATATCAGTTAAAAGATGTTGTTTAATTCACTAGGTTATATTTGAGAAGCAATTATAATCAGATAAGGATCATTGAAGATGATATTTGGAAAACTACTTTCAAGACAAAACAAGGTTTATTTGAATGACCAGTTATGTCGTTTGGGCTTTGCAATGCACTTACAACATTCATGAGATTTGTGAATGATGTGTTCAGACCATTCCTTGATGATTTTGTGTTAGTCTACCTAGATGATATTTTGATTTTTCAACAAGACTTGTGAAGAGCATGTTAGGCATGTGAAACAAGTTTTAGATGTCTTAAAGAAATAGAAGTTGTATTTGAATATGTTTAAGCGTGAATTTGGGAAAACCTCTTTGGTTTATTTGGGTGATATTGTAGGAGGGAGTGAATTGAAGATTGATCCCTCAAAATTTGAAGTCATTGTGAATTAGCCTAAACCCAACAATGTAACAAAAGTTAGGAGCTTTTTGGGAGTAACCCAATATTGGAGAAAATTTATAGCTAACTTCTCACTCATTGCAGCACCATTACATGCATTGACAAGTGTGAAACATGTCTTTCAATGGGCAGGAAAGTAGTAGAAATCCTTCGACACATTGAAAGAGAAAATCAATACAACACCAGTTCTAGCACTTCTAGATCTTAAGCAACCATTTGAGATTCAAACCTATGCAATAGATTATGCTAGGAGAGCAGTTTTGATGCAACATGGTAAGCCTATTTGTTACCATTTTGAAACCTTTATCAAAGCAGTAATTAACCATCCAACTTATGATAAAGAGTTTTATGCTTTGTTACAAAGCGTGAAGAAATGGAAGCACTATTTGATGGGTAAAGAAATGATTATTCATACTGATCATCAACATTTGCAATATTTATAATCACAAACCAACTACAACAAGCTAGATATTTCAGTTGGATGGGATTCCTAGAACAATTTCATTTGGTAATCATGTACAAGAAATTTATATACAACAAAGTTTATGATGTGTTATCAAGGCCTATTGTTAATGCATTTGTCTTTCTTAAGCATAACTCAATCATGCATGAAAGTTATATTGAATAATATGCTCAAGAGGATGATTTTAAAGATGTCTATGCATCTTTGATTCAAGGCAGTGATGTTGAAGAGTTGGATTATCATTTTCATAAAAAAATGTTTTATCATCTTGGCAAGTTATCTGTTCCATAGGGTAAAAAAGTCAATTTCATAAGGGAATCCCACACTTCTCTTATTGCTAGTCACTTTGGTGTAGGCAAAAAAATTGCACAAATTTTGAGGTGTTGTTATTGGCCTCACATGAATGAAATTGTTTCAAGATATGTAAAGGGATGTTCCATGTGTGCTAATAGAAAGCCTAGCATTAGGAAATTATGTTTGTACACTCCACTTCCTATTCTTTCGCGTCCTTGGGAACATATTTCTATGGATTTTGTAGCGGGACTACCTTTGTCTAGGAAAGGTCATGATTATCTATATGTTGTTGTGGATCATTTCAACAAAATTTATGTGTTGATGCCATGTAAGAAATAGGTTACAACTAAACAGACTACAAATATGTTCTTCCAAAATGTATGGGTTCACTTTGGGTTGCCCACTTCTATTATTTTTGATGGAGATTCTCAATTTGTCAGGATTTTTTTGTCAAGTTTATGGAACTCATGGACACCAAGTTGAAGAAGAGGAAAATATTTCATCCACAAACCGATGGCCAAACAAAAGTTGTAAATAGAACACTAACACATCTCCTTCATGGATATTGTGGTAAGCATCCTAAACTTTGGGATGAGCATTTGCATTACATCCATCATGCCTACAATCGTGCCAAGCAGTCATCGACGCAAGTATCTCCATTTGAAGCTTGTTTGGGTTATTTTCCAAAGTCTACATTGGATTTCATCTTTGGTAAAGATATTGCAATAGATGGACATAGTGATGTGGACAAAGCCAAGCATTTCATTGAATAAACTCAGCTAGTACATTAAAAAGTACAAGAACAACTAGAGAAGAGCAAAGCCAAGTACAAAGCAGGGCATGACAAGCATCGATTTGATCATGATTTTCAAGTGGGAGATCAAGTTTGGTTGTATATCAACAAGGAAATACTTCAAGGTGAAGGTAAAAATCTTAAGCCAATCAGATATGGTCCTTTCAAAATCTTGGAGAAGATCATTAACAATGCTTTCCGATTATATTTTCCACCTTACATGCAAATTTATTCTATTGTGAATGTGGAAAACTTGAGATTGTATGAGCCTCCAATGATTGATTATTATGAAGAGAATGTTCAGATTCCATCTATTAAAGAATTTTCTCCTGAATATTTAGATGAGTTGTAGGAAGACTCAATTCTTGGCAAGAGAATCAAGAGTTCACGTAGAGGTAATGTGGAGTATTTTCGAGTAAGGCTCAAAGGTACCAATCTAGGTAAATAAATATGGATTGAGATAAGGAAAGTGATGGATTTTTACCCTCACTTACTTGCCGAGTAAAAACAGACTTTTGGTGGTCCAAAAGATTCCAGTGGGGAAGAATGATCAAGGGGATAAAAAATATGCTCAAAAATCAAAGTGCTCAAAATCACTCTAAAATGGCGCCAAATCGTAGATCTCATCGTTCTAATTCCAACAACACTTGAATTGCCTCAATCTGACACTGTATGTGATAATTATCATGTTCTGAATTTTTTAGCAAATAACTAAAAAGTCAACTTGTAGGGTTGACTGGGTTGCTGAATGGGCAGGTATAGTGGTTAGACAAGCCAATCTCGTGCTGACACATGGTTGGTTGTACAAGTTTGGTTTTCAGATTTTCATTGATCGTTGTGTTTTAGTGTGGAAAATCACGAGGCGCCACATGGCCCAATGGGAGGGAACCACGTGGCCCTCGGGTTCTATGAAAATTTTGGTTTGGGGATTGGTGACCTCAGTGGGGTTCGACCTCATGACCTCCAACATGATAATTGTCATACTTACCAAACGACCATGTGTTTGTTTTAATATGTAACATGGGCTGGTTTTATTTATAGTATAATTTCCCGATGATTTTTTTTGGGGCGGGGGGTCGGGCCAGTGGGCTTACCCGACTGACCCAACCTCGGTCACATGGCTTACCACATGACCATATTACAAAGGTAGAGGGGGTGGGTAGTTAGCCTAGCCCCCGGTCCCATTTAATGGCATATAACCATTGGCGGAGCTTGCAACGGAGAGGGTTGGTGCGTGGCACCTAACCTGTGACCATATGGTCGGTAACGTGACTAGGAGCGACAAAGCTAGTGGGTGCGTGGCCTCGGCCTGCACCCTTGGCCACACTAACCTCTAGATGACCAAAACTAAAGGCAAAACTTGGGGTGCGGGTGCTCGGTTAACGGTCTTACGTTTTGTACCATTTACGACAGAATTAACACCAAAAACACACTAATTTGTTCCCTGGGGGATACGCCAAAGGAGGAAAACATTGCAAGTTTTTTCATTTTGTGAATTTGCAGGACTAATAGTAGAGAAATGGAGAAGGAGGCCTAAATTGGCCATTTTTTAGCCTAAGAAGAACCTACACAGAGGTTTTTGGGTGTTTTGGACACAATGGAAGCATTATTTTTGTGATTTGAGCATTGCACATTGATGTAATTGAAGTTTTGAGCATATAATATACAGGGCCAATATTGGAAGCTGGACCCGAAGACATAGCCTAGGAGGGGTAAACTTCGTCATCAAATTATTGTTTTGTGTCGTTGCATGTTGTATATTTTTCACTGGTTAAATCTGAAAAACTTAACTAAAATGTCTAAGTTTATGTGCTTTTGCAATTTCGATCCATTGCCCACAAAACATAAACTAGCTTGCAAACTTTTCAAGAAACCTTGAATTAGTAATTTCAGATCACAAAATTTTTATGCCTCATTTTCATGACGATAATTTGAAGATTGGGTATGCATAGTGACCACCTCCTACTTTGGGCGTTGGGTAAGGGATGTTGTTACATAGTTGTATCAGAGCATCCATGTTCAACTCTTGGACTAGATGGGCTTCATCACGAGAAAGTAATGATTTATGAAAAATTACTAAGTAACTATTTAAGTGTTAAAAGTCGGTCTAAACTATTGATTATTGCCTTGACGATAACCTTGTGTTAATGTGAGTTGTTTGGTTGTAGATAGACAACAACTCGGTGAGAGCAGGATCATGGCCATAAATATGTTGTTTATTATTAATTATGCACTCATGATAGGATTGCAGGTTTGAATGATTGATGCGTATGATTTGTAAATATGTTGGCACACTAACATGGTTGTTTTTCATATCAAAAATATCCATGGCAGACCCATGAATGCAAGTTCATGTTCATGATTATGTGTTTATTTATTTATCATAAAATGTCTAATAATGTGTGTGGTTGAAAGCACATTACAAACGGTCTAAGATAAAGGAAATACAACAATGAGGACCAGAATGGTTGCAGTGTACAATTTCAATCAATCATAACATGGAAGTGACTGGGTTAGGGCTAATGAGGAAGAGAGATCATTTGACCAAGGGGGAGGGAATCACTCCCCAAACTAGATGGACAACTTGAGAAGCCTGAGGGACGAGGTGAGTATCTTTAAGGATGATAATGAGAGGTTGTTAAGAGCCCAAGAAAGGCAAGTGGAGATCAATGTAGTCATCCTGCAAAGTCTTTAAGTTTGGCAGAGGCAAAGGCAATCTAAGATGAAGGCCAGTCATAGAGACAAGAAAAACCTTCATGAGTTAGAAGAAAAAACCAATGGAGCGGATGTTGGTAGGTCCAAAAAGAGGCCCAGGCGAGGAAGTGAGGACATTGTGCCAGGATATGTACCTTTGAGAACTCCAAGGTGAGGAACTAGCACACAAGTGCATTATTCTAGCAAAACATCTAGTTTTGTTGCCCGGAGGCACCACCATTCTGGCCATTATCATCATCGTTCAGGAAGCAAAGGAAGGGATCACATTCTTGAGGAGTTTAAGAAAGCCAAGCCACCCACATTTGATGGGGATATGAAGAAAGTAGAGGATGCAGAAGCTTGGTCATTGGGAATGAAGAAGTTTTTCATAATACATGACTATTCTAAGAATATGAAAGCTAAATTCACCACCTACAACTTAAAAACAAAAACCAACATATGGTGGGAGGACTTGAAGAACATTAGAGCCATTGTTGAGAAAGAATTGACCTAGGATGAGTTTGAGTATCTCTTCAAAGAGAAATACTTGTATGAACACTATTATGATAGTAAGGCCAAAGAGTTTTATGAACTCAAAATGGGTCATCTAACTAGTGATGAGTATGTCACAATTTTTTTAGAACTACTGAGGTATGTGACATATATTAAGGATGAAAAAGCCAAAATTCATAGATTCATCAGTGGGTTGTGTTGAAAGATGGCAACAAGAATATTCCAATTTAATTTGTCTTTGAATTAAATTGTGAATTAAAATCGAATTTAGTCTTAACAACTAATTGGAAATAATTAATTAATTTATTTTAAATTAATTAGTTGGAGAAATTCAAGTTAGAAGTATTTATGAAGTCATGCAAGAGTTATCCATTAAATTAAGGAGATAAGATTGAGTTATATTTGAGTTGTAATTAGTCAACTCAGTTTACTGAGTTAAGTCTAGTTAAATTAGTTCCAAACTATTTGAGGAACTAGTAATGAGTTAACAGTTAGTTGATGCATTAATGCACTCAACTAGTGCTACTCCAGTTAATTGAAGATTCCCTCATCAGAAACTCATGCATGCCTATTTTGAGAAAGACCCAGTTGAGATTAATGTTCAAGGATAGTGTACTATCAGTTGCATGTGTTTTCTCATGGAGAAAACTCGTGCATGCAGTCAAGGAGTTATCCTTGAGGATTGCGTAGTTTTCAAGGAGGTTTTCCACTTAGTAATAAGAAATCATCCAAAAGGAACAACGCAAGGAAATAGGAGCTTGGAGGGTAGAGAGGAAGGTTGGAGAGAAGCCAAGATTGCCTGTAAGCATATGTGAGGGTTGTACTGAGAGCTGGTTAGCTGTGAGAGCTAAGGCTTTGTATAGTTCCTATGTATTTCCACAGTGTATGATAATACAATAGTGTGGGGTTTTTAGATGAGGCTTTCCCCAAAGTATTTTGATTTATATTACATTATCAGGTTAACCTATCTTAGATTTTCTACATGGTATCAGAGCTGTGAACAATATACTGAGAAGAGAATTCGAAGTTTGAAGTTCGGGGTTGCAGGTGAAAATCAAATTCAAATCATACTTCAAGGTTGGCCAATGGCATTCTATGGCTTGAGACCTGAGTATGCCTTGGAAGGTAGCTCGAACTACATAGAATGGAAAGATAGAATGGAGGTCGTATTAGAACACAATGGCTTAAAGGAATTCAATGATCAAGAAATCCCAAAGCCAGCTTCAACTAATGCACAAGAGTTGGCTGAGTGGAAGAAGTGTGTGGTGAAGGCGAAATAGATCATCCTTGAGGGAGTTCAAGACCATATTGTCTCGAGTCTCCATGGGAAGGATACTCCATTTTCAATGTGGAAGACATTAAAGGACCTCTACTAGAACAGTAACGACCAGAGGAAATTGGCGCTCGAGGATAAGCTTCGAAGAATCAAGATGGAGAAGGGCGATACTATTTCCACATATCTGAATAAGCTCACCACTTACAGAGATGAGCTTGGCAGTGTGCGAATAACTACTGTCAATGATGATATGGTAAGCTTCACTCTCGTTGACCTTCCAAAGAGTTGGAATAGCTACCAGGACTTTGTGAATGGAAGGGAGCAACTGCTGGATTGGGAACGACTGTGGTTGGATCTTATGCAGGAGGAGATCAGGAGGAGCACACGAAATGGTTCTTCATCCAAGAATGATGATGAAGAAAATCTAGCCTTAGCAAGTAAGGCAAGGAAAGGGAAGGGGAAGGCTTCCCATTTCAATTCAAATTCTTCTCATGGAGGGAAGAAGGGTGACATGTCTAAAGTAATATGCTTTAATTGTCACAAGATGGGACATTATGCGACTAATTTCCCATCGAAGAAGTCCAAGAAGGGATCCTCGGAAGGATCGAAAGATGAGGCATTAGCCTCTCAGTTCGAAATGGAATTTACCCTTATCGCATGCATGGTGTCATCGATGATGGGTTGTGTCTGGTATCTTGACTGTGAAGCCTCATTCCACAACCGGTGAAAAAAATTTATTCAGTGTCTTGGAGGAGAAATACCTCAAGATGCACACAGAGATCATGGGTGACGATAGAAGGTATAGTGTTTCAGGGGTGGCACGGTTTCTTTTCAGAGGGAGCATGGACCTCCTCTCACCTTGACAGGTGTGATGTATGTGCCGGGATTGAAGAAGAACTTGGTATCGGTCATGATGTTGGAGGACAAAGGCTATGATGTTGTCTTCAATAAAGGAAAGGCATTCCTAAGACACATAGCCACGGGTCAGACTAAGAGGATAGGGATTCGAGTGAATAATATCTATAAACTAGAGGTAGATGATTGTGCATCATTGAGTATGAAAGCAGGATTGGTGCAAAGCCAAGACATTGGCAAGTTGTGGCATAGGCGGTTGGGCCATTTGCATCATGGGGTTTTGAAGATAATGCAACAAATATCTACAGGACTTTCCAAAGGTAAACTTGAGCAAGTTAACACATGCAAAGGTTGTACCTTGGGAAAGTACACCAAGTCTTCCTTTCATGATCGAGACAGTCGAGCAGAGGTTATCTTAGAGCGAGTTCATACAGATTTGTGTGGACCGTTCTCAACGACATCCACAACAAAGCAAAGGTATTATGTGATTTTCATTGATGACTATTCTCGTAAATGCTGGATTTATTTCATGTAGAAGAAGGACCAAACTTGCACAAAGTTTTGTGAGTTCAAAGCTTTGGTCGAGAAAGAGTCAGGGAAGAAGACCAAGGCCTTGAGAAGCGACAACGGTGGAGAATATGTCTCTCAAGAGTTTAAGGACTTCTGTGCATCGGGAGGAATTAAATGAGAGTTGACGACACCTCATAAACCACAGCAGAATGGAGTGGCCGAGAGGAAGAATAGAACTATTGTAGGGGAAGCACAGGCAATGCTACATGACCAAGGCCTACCACTTCACTTGTGGGCTGAGGCATGCAACACAACGGTCTATTTGCAGAATAGAAGCCTGCATCACATACTTGGGATGAAGACACCAGAGGAAGCTTTCTTTGGTAAGAGACTAGATGTGGGTCACGTCAGGATATTTGGCTCATCAATATATTGCCATGTGACAAAGGATGCACGGAAGAAGCTTGAGATGACAACAGAGTTGGGGATATTTGTGGGGTACACTGATACACCTCACAACTATCGGGTGTACTTGCCTACTAGTCGGAAGACAGTGGTTCTCAGAGATCTCAAGTTTGATGAGTAGAAGGCCATGCGATTTTCCCTTGAGAGGGAGCTCCAACTACAGGCTGTGGAGGAACTGTTGGTTCCTAAGGAGGAGGAGCCTCAAATTGATGCGGAGCAGCCATGTGCAGAGGTTTCAGGAGTGGATACATCCACTCAAGTAGAGTCTTCCAGAGATGGACGAAAGCGCACAAGAGAAGCTGACAGATTGTTGGAGGATGCGAGAGAGAATGTGGGAGTACCATCTTCTCAGCGCAGACAGAGGAGGTCACCTGAGAGTTACACTGGATACATGGCCCTTGTTGGGGAATGTGTTGAGATTGAGCCATCTTCCTTTGAGGAAGAATTGCAGCAACTGATTTGGGTTGATGCTATGGTGGAGGAGTATGACTCCATAGTTCGTAAAAGTGTTTGGGATGTGGTTCCAAGACCAGAGAACAAGTCAGTTGTGAGTTCCTGTTGGATTTACAAGGTAAAGCAAGCTGCTGATGTTAGTGTGGGGAAGGATAAGGCAAGATTTGTTTCCCGTGGCTTTTCACAGGTCGAGAGGATCATGTTGCTGCAGTATATTTCGACAGAGGAGCAAGATGCTGACATTTTGACAAAGGCATTGTCAAGAGTGTAAATTTCGAGTTCCATAGAACATGATTGGGGTGGCAGATAATCCCTTTCTTGTTGAGAGGGAGTGTTGAAATATGGAAACAAGAATATTCCAATTTAATTTGTCCTTGAATTAAATTGTGAATTAAAATTGAATTTAGTCTTAACAACTACTTGGAGAAATTCAAGTTAGAAGTCTTTTTGAAGTCATTCAAGAGTTATCCCTTAAATTAAGGAGATAAGATTGAGTTATATTTGAGTTGTAATTAGTTAACTTAGTTTACTGAGTTAAGTCCAGTTAAATTAGTTCCAAACTGTTTGAGGAACTAATAGTGAGTTAACAACTAGTTGATGCATTAATGCACTCAACTAGTGCTACTCCAGTTAACTAAAGATTCCCTCATCAGAAACTCATGCATGTCTATTCTGAGAAAGACCCAGTTGAGATTAATGTTGAAGGATAATGTACTATCAGTTGCATGTGTTTTCTCATGGATAAAACTCATGCATGCAGTCAAGGATTTATCCTTGAGGATTGCACAGTTTTGAAGGAGGTTTTCCACTTGGTAATAGGAAATCACCCACAAGGAACAACGCAAGGAAATAGGAGCTTGGAGGGCAGAGAGGAAGGTTGGAGAGAAGCCAAGATTGCCTGTGAGAATCTGTGAGGATTGTATTGAGAGCTGGCTCGCTGTGAGAGGTAAGGCTTTATATAATTCCTATGTATTTCCACCGTGTATGATAATATAATAGTGTGGGGTTTTTAGCTAAGGCTTTCCACAAAATAGTTTCATGTGTATTATGCCATTGATTCTTCTTCTTTTGGTTATATTGTTTAGCTCAATCTTTAAGCTTCCGCAAATTGATAGTAGAAGTAGGTTATAGTATTTTGCTTTGATTTATATTGTATTATTGGGTTAACCTACCACAAATTTTCTACAGGTTGCCTATGGCATTCAGAGATAAAATTGAGTTGCTAGAACCTCAAACCCTAGAAGATGCTATCAAGAAGCTAGAACATGCTATGAGCAAGAATAACACAAAGCTGATATTAAAAGTAATTGGTAGTCCAAAAGAAACACTAGACATAAGAAGAATTGTTTTAAGAAAAGCTTAAAAAGGAGAGAAGGTAAGCACCCAACTCATATAAGACCGTCTCAATAGAAAGCCGATGTTGTTATTAAGAAAAACGTGCAGCAATCGATGTCAAAACAACCCAAGTTTGAAGGCCGAGAGACGCTCAAATGTTGGAATTGTGGTGAGGACCATAGAAGAAGAGATTTTCCACATCAATAGAATGTCAAACCAAATATTTATAGTGCTTAGGAGGTTTGCATGGTGGGTGAGGTAGCTCAGAGTATGCCAATAATTTATGTCGTAGTGGACAACTACCAAGCATATCACTAGGCATCCATCATTGAGATGGAAGGTAAGTTGCAAGAGAAAATTATTTCTATTTTAATTAATCTAGGTTCTAACTATAGCTATGTCAGCCTAGAGCTTGTTGAGAAATGTGGTTTTAGCAAGGAGTTGCATGAAGAACCTTGGTTGGTTCAATTGGCAATTGGGCCAAAGAGAAGGATCGACCATTGAGTAATGTCATGTGTATTCAAGCACAGTGACATGCCAACAATAGTCCATTTGAATGTATTTCCATTACGTGTGTATGGCATATTTCTTGGCATGGACTAGTTGTATTTACATCAGACCAAGGTAGATTTCTATGAAAAATCAATTGAATGCTTGGAAGAGTAAGGAGAAAAAATAGTATTGCAGGGCATGAAAAAGCCCATTTCAGTAAGGCTAATCACTACTATGCAATCCAAACGCAATATTGGAAAGGGATGCACGCTATTTATAGTGCGTGTTTCTAAGGACGAGAAGGATGACAAAGTAATAGAAGATGAGGAATTTGAATTGCTACAAAGATACCCTGTTTTGCAACAGTATGAAAATGTCTTTCTAGTGGAGGTTCTTGATTACCTCCTCAGAAAGAGATAGATTTCTATATTGAGCTGATACCTAAAGCAACACTAACATCCAAGGCACCATATAAGATGTGCACCCCAGAGTTGGTTGAGCTGAAATTGCAGCTCGAAGAAATGCTTAATAAGGGCTACATAAGGCCAGGTGTGTCCCCATGGGGAGCACCGATACTGTTTGTAAACAAGAAAGATGGAACACTTAGATTATGCATTTATTACAGGTAGTTAAATAAGGTGACCATAAAGAATAGGCACCCTCAAGGATTGATGACCTCTTTGATCAGTTAAGGGGAGCAACTATTTTTCTCAAAAATTGGCTTGAGGTCAGACTACCAACAAGTAAGAATCAAGGAGGAAGACATTCATAAAACTGCTTTCAGGACAATGTATGGGAATTATGAGTTCGTAGTGGTACCTTTTGGGCTTACCAATGCCCTTGCCATGTTCATGTGCCTGATGAATAGTTTGTTGCGTCGTTATTTGGACAAGTTTGTCATTATGTTTGTTGATGACATATTGGTGTATTCAAAGATAAAAGAAGAGCATGAAAAGCATCTGGTTGCAGTGTTACAATTGTTGAGGGAGGAAAATCTCTATGAAAAACTTAGCAAGTGTGCTTTCTTCCAATCACATATACATTACTTGGGGCATAACGTATCTAAGGAAGGAATCTTAGTTGACCCTGAAAAGATCAAAGCCATAATGGAGTGGCCAACTCCAAATAATGTGGATAAGGTTATAAAACTCATGGGATTAGTAGGATATTAGAGGAGATTTATCCAGAATTTCTCCAAGATAAACCATCCCATTACAACATTGCAGAGAAAAGGAAAAAAAATTGAGTGGATTGCATAATGTGCAAAATCTTTGAGTTGTTAAATCAGTTTCTCACCAATGCATCAATGCTGAGAATTGTAGATCCTGACAAGGATTTCGTGGTGTGTGCAGACGCTTGCAAAGAAGGACTCAAAGGAGTCTTAATTTAGGAAGGGTAAGTAGTATTCTATGAGTCCAAAAAGTTAAATGAGCATGAGATGAATTATGCAACCCATGATTTAGAATTGGTTACCATCATTCATGCTTTAAAAATGTGGAGGCATTACCTCCTTGGCAAGAAATTTACACTCTTGACAGAGCATAGTGGGCTCAAGTATTTGTTTGGGCAACCCAAGTTGAATGATATGCAAGCAACATGGTTGACCATGCTCAATGAATTTGACTTTGAAAACAAGTACACAAAATGTAAAGAAAACAAGGTTGTTGATGCTTTGAGTAGAAGAATTCAAGTAAATCACTTGGCAGCTGTAAGTTCTTATATAATATACCTGATAGAAAGAGTTAAAAGTGTTGGGAAGCAAGATGAAAAATATTAGCAAGTGCAAGAAAAATTGTTGCAAAGTGGCGAGGACGAAGAATATCAGAATACCCGTACGCCCATTAAAAAGTACCATTATTGGTCAAATTTGAAGAAGGAAGTGGTTGATTTCATGGAAAAATGCATAAAATTCTAGTAAGTTAAGGGCGAGTGCAAGCATCTGACAATATTGTTGCAGCCTATCCTCATTCTGGAGTCAAAGCGAGTGGTAATTTCTATGGATTTCACTACTGGATTACTTAGAACCACCAAGCATCATGATGCGATCATGGTGGTGGTGGATAAGCTAAGCATGGTAGCTCATTTTGTAGCAGTCAAGTCCACTAACTTTGCTAATGACATAGCACAAACCTTCATAAAGGAGATTGTGAGACTATATGGCATCCCCAAGAAGATTATGTTAGACATAGATGCTAGGTTCACTTCCAAGCTTTGGAAGGAACTGTTTGTAGGATTGGGAACAAAATTGACATTTAGTACAACCTATCATCCACAAATAGGTGGGAAAACAAAGAGGATTAATAGAATCCTTGAGGACATGTTAAGGATATATGTGATGCAACAACCCAAGAAGTGGAAAGAATATCTTACACTTGTGGAATTTGCATACAACAATGGATACCAAGAATCCCTAACGATGAGCCCATTTGAGTCATCATATGGCAAGAGTTGTAACACTCGTGTTAGTTGGAGTGATATAGTTAATACGGACCATGTAGGAACTGATATGCTCAAGGATATGGAGAAACAAGTTCAGATCCTAAAACATAATTTGAAGGTGGTATAGGATAGACATGAAAGCTATACATATCAACATAAGGTACACAAAGAGTTCTAGGTTGGGAAGCACATCTATTTGAGAATTAAACCTAGGAAGAGTTCCCTAAGGATTGGGACATTTGCCAAGTTGGCACCATGGTATTGTGGGCATTTTGAAATCCTTTAGAGGATTGGACCAGTGGCATATAGGTTGGATTTATCTCCATAAGTTAGAGTTGATGATGTTTTGCATATCTCTTTGCTTAATAGATATGTGTAGGATTCTAATCACGTGATTGATTAGTTTGTGCTACAAGTGGAACCAGAGGGAGAGTTCCAGCTAGAGCCAATGTGCATTCTAGACTAGAGGAGTCTCATGCTTCAAAAGTGAGACATAGAGCAAGTCAAGGTGTAGCGGAAGCACTTTGGGCCAGAGGAGGCCACATGGGAAATGGTTGATGCCATGAGAGCTTATTACCCCTTCTTGTTTTCTAGTTAAAGCAAGTGTGTATATGCGTGTAAATACTGTATAGAGATGTGTATATAAAGCTCCAAAAAACAATGTGTAATTGTGTTTTATTTCTGGTGTTGCAAGTGGGAAGATGAACATCGAGTGTAGTGTTTCCTCAAGGGGGAGGGGTTTGTGACAACCGCATCCATGGTTCTCTCATAAAATGCATTGTAAATATTTTTACAAATATGTGAAATTTAAAAAGGGGATTGAGTGAAAGGGACACAGATTCTAGAGCAGGGGAGGAGGATTGCTTGCTTGGGATGATTGAGGTTTTCTTGTGTAGAAAAGAAACCTGAATTGCTTGTACAACCATTAAAGGTTGGTGGCTACATGATTTTAATGTGCTGGCTCTTAAGTTAAATGAGCTAAAAAAAGAAAGGACACAAACCCATACACTAAAGAACCTTGGTAAGGAAAAGAGGACAAAATTCAAGGAGGATAATACCATGAAGGCATAAAAGATGGGGATGAAGAATCCATACAAAACAAGGAACAAGGGAGCAACCATTGGCAGAAGTGAAGTGAGAAACAATTGGAATAAGGCACCACCTTGGAGCATCCAACAAGAGCATTCAACAAGAAGTCAAGAGAAGATAAGAGGATTGGTCCTCAAATTCGCTAGAAGTTGTGGGTTGAGTTGCTAGTTGCAGAGCCCTATAAAAACTTGGGTACCCTCGAGACTGTGGATTGAGATAGGATCCCTAGAGCCCTATAACAACTTGGGTCCATGGAGGTTGCGGTTTGAGACAAAGTCTCTGGAGCCCTATAACAACTTGGGTTCGTGGAGGTTGTGGGTTGGGATGTAATCTTTGAAGCCTTGTAAAAAATTGGCTCTCTTAGAGGATGTGGGTTAGGATAGCAAGCTTTTGAGCCCTAGACAACTTGGGAAGAGGCTAATCTTGAAGCAACATCAAAGGAAGACTTGATTAAAGACCTCTGGTTATTTCCTTACTGTTACAGTGCGTTCTTGACTTCCTGGAAGGGAGTGTGTGTGAAATTGGGGTGAAGTAGAGAACCTATGGAACCCTCATGCTGAAGAAGATGATAGCAGTCGACTGGTTGGATTGAGGAAGAGCTCCTTTGGGATTCCCTATTTTTAGTTGGCAGTTGGTGACCGATTCCCTTAAGCAAGCACCCCCCTCAGACTCTGGAATGTGGCTCGGGGTGACAACTACAAGTAAGTGTGGGTGCATTTGTCCATGGTTGGGTGGAGAGTCCTTGCCATTGACTCAGTTTCCCTACAAATTTTAAGATACGTAGTCTCCTACACTTGTTTTAGATATCACTGAATCTATATTGCATTCTAACTGAAATGACACTTCATCTTTGGATAAAAAGGGAGGCTATCAATGTATGAACATGTTGTTGCACCCTAGTGGAGAGATGGTATTGATGGATATGTTAAATATATTTTTACGTGTGTGCTTCCCTGAAAATTAATGATACTGCTAAACAAACTAAGTGTGCGTGTGCTTCTGAACTGGAAATGAAATACTGTGTGATATACTTGTTGGTGTTGATCATAGGACATTTGATGCACTGAATGGGTAATATATATATATATATATATATAATATATATTATATCTATACAAAGATGGTGTCATAACCCCAGACTAAAATCCTATCTTGTGGTGAATTCTCATTCATATCGTTAACAATGTGTGTGTGTGTTATACAAAGATACCATCACTGCTACAGATAATGAAATGATCTATAAGGATTTGGAATAACACTTGGAACATTGGTCACAAAGGACCTTTTTATTAACATGAAATAATTCCATAAGAGACCGCTCTCTTGGTAGGGTATGAACATATACATGGCTTTTCCTTCACTGGGTTATAAGCCCCTGAGCTTGTGAAAAAGGCATCATGTTGACATTGAAAGGTTTATTTTCCTTTTAGTTGAAGGATAGTTGAAATCCATGCAAGCAGGGTTAGCAAACCGTGCATTATCAACAAACTGGATATCTTTCGCTATCATCAAGGTGTAGATCGCCAAGCCCTGGAAGCTTTTGCATAGTGCCATAGGGTTGCTTACAGGCTCGTCATGAAGTCTGGAACCCTTAGTGAGGGCCAACGAGGTGAAGCCTTTCAGGAACTCACTATAGTTCCACGGTAGAGTGGGGTTGCGGGTGCGCTTATGCTAGTGCCCATTGAATGCCCTTCTTACAAAGCGGGGTACATTTGAGGGCTAGGAACTTGTTGGAGTGGCCTTCACCCAATCTCAGGAAGGGTTAGCACTGTGGGGTGCACTAGTAAGCTACTTTAACCATTGTCGCCGCTTAGTAGTGATGTCATTATTAACAATTACTAAACTCTTGTAACAGAGCTTTAACCAGATAAACCATTGAGGAGAGATTGGTGAAGAGTTGGGGAAAGCTTCTGCTAAGTCAATCAAAATCTATATCGGACCCATAGCTCAGAGGTTGACTAGGGTTTCCTTGGTCAAGCCATGGGCAACACTCGAAGTGGCACAGGAGGGAAAATTATAATCGTATAACGAAATTTGGGCGAACCTTATCCTTGCACCGATCAAAACCCTAGTTGTGGTAGTCTTAGATTGACATGCTTGATTTGTCCTAACACAATTGGTGATGAGTGTACTGATGTGGACCAAAGGTGGAACCTAGAAGGTTCATCTCGGGAAACCGTGTTGAGCATTGGAGGGATGGGGTGTTGGGATGATGTGAAAATATGATGTGCATCTAGTAGTTATGCCATTGGTCGGAGGCGTGGCACATTATTTGCATAAGCCCAAAAGTTTAGCCTAGAAGGATGAGGGGGTGGTGCACTAGGAAGCATTGGGAATGAAAAGGCAGGATGACGTAAGGTGGGTGCATTGTAGGGTTTGCACTATTGTCATGGTCTATTGGTCAGGAACTGACCCACTTGTCGATTTAGCCTGATGGGCTCACCCCAAAATATCTTCAAGAAGTGGTGTAACAGAACCATAGGGCCAACAGAGCGTTGGGCCAGTTAGACATACAATTTGGAAGTAGAGGAGCGTCCCCATAGGTGGGGAGTGGAGCCACTTGGGCCAATAAAAAATAGTAACCCATGGAGGTGAAACCCACCATACCGTGTAGGGCGGAGGTCTCACCTTGGAAGATTAAAATAAGGAGTCTATCTTAAACTTCAGGAGGAGACTAGCGGGATGACATAAGTCATACCACGCGCTTGTGGGGCACATATCCAATTGGTGGAGAAGGGGTCCTGCCAGCTAGGTCATCCTGATGCTATGACCCCAGAGAAATAACGAGGTGCAACAAAGGAGGCTCTGGGGTGAAGGATGCAAGATGATGTGGGGTAACATGTGGTGGGAGAGGAGGCCATACGGCCCCACCCTTACGTAAGCTCGACGATACGGCCGTGACGATTATCAGAGAAGCTTTCTTAGGAATCTGTCGACATGGAAAGAGCGAGATGATGTGTCTCTAGACATCATCCTAGAGGTATAAGGATGGCTAGGATGAAGGTGTCAAGATGACATAGTTAATGCATCATCGTCAAATCCAATCAGACTCAATGAAGGGCTTCAACAGTTTACTGGAGGAGGTTGATCCTGAATGGTCTAAAAGATTGATTTCCACACAGATCAATAGTGCACTGCCACGTGGCAACCCGATGAGGTGGTAGGGTAAAACCTTTGGGAGGAAATATCTCTCAATCCGGGGGTCAAATTGAGGAAAAAAATTTATAGCACCGAATTCGTCTTCGTGAGGCGAACGCAATGGTAAAGGGTACTATGAGTTTAGAGAAGTTTAGGAAAAGTCAAAATTTTTATGCCCCATTTTGATAACGATAATTTGAAGATTGGGTATGCACAATTACCACCTCCTGCTCTAGGTTTTAGGTAAGGGGTGTCGTTACATGGCCCAATTTAATGGCACCATGTAGCGCCACAAGATTTGCACAAAACCCTGCTCATGGATTAGTCAATGTGGCTGGTCAAAGGTTAGAACACGTGGCTATTGAAAAGTTTGAATGGGTTGTTAAAACATATTAACAAATATGTAATCATATATATGTAAATATGGTTATTCATATAGCCATATGGTTATTTATATAGAATTAAACACCATTTGAAAATGGGGGAGACTTGCAGGCTTAACCTCGGGACCTCCACCCAATCCATGCATTACGTTATACATGACGACCAATACGTCCAATTGTGGGCTTTGCAAACTTCGCCGATAAAGCATTGTTTAACCCTTTAACATTCACATGGAGAATGGGAGGCCGCGAATGTGGAGAGACAACATAACTCAATGTGACTGGTGGTAGGCTAAGAGGGGTTCCATGTAGGCATGAATTTTGAGAAAAATTTTGGAGAATATTTCTAGAGAATATTCTAGGGAATATTCCAAGCATATTATGATCTGTTGTGGCATGAATTTTGAGGAGGTAACAATACCATAAACTGGTCAAGTTTATAGTCATTTTTCTCGAAATTTCTCAAGGAGTCCACTAGTGTAGTTAAAATTGGGATCTGATCAATGCATCCGAGGGCTCATAAAAAATTCCCACATTTGTAATTAAATGCTTGGCATGAACTTCAAGATAGCCTTGCACATGTCAGAAGGTGGTCATGTTTATACTCTAAAGCTGTAGAATTATGAGGCAAGGTTGTTGGAAGGGAGAATGTTGTAGTTTGAGCAGTGAATTCTTGAATCATCCCCATAAGTAAGGTATTTCCATGTATTTTTCCATGTACTTGCCATTATTTTACTGAGATGATATAGAGGCCTCTCTGCTTTGAAGTTGGGCCATAAGACATAGCTCACACATTATAAGTGAACTATGTTAACAAGTCTTGGTGCATTGTCTATAATGTCTTAATTTTGTGTTTCTTCTTCATGGATATTGCATTTATGGTATTTTCATGCTCGTTAAGCAATTTTGTTTAACATCACCAAAGAAAAGATCCCGAATCAAAGAGTCACTAGAAGATGTCCAAAATGTTTCAACTACTACATAATAAGGAGAGTCATTGGATACAGAAGACAAAAATCATAACATGAAGCAAGAAACTCTACTTGCTAATCCAAAGATGAGGATTTTGATTTTAGGTAAAAGGAATCTTGGCCTCTTCCCTCTAAAATGGGTAAGTTTGTAAGAGTGTGGGAAGTTTTCCATGGGAACAAGGGCACAAAGATGAAGGCAAAAGAGAAGATTTTCACCCAAAACTTGTTGATAAGAAGGGCGAATGAGATATTTCTGAAAGTGGACCATCATCCAAATTATTGGCCAAGAAGGTGCTAAATAATTGCAACCAAATCCTAGGTACTAGCTTAGGTCAAAAAATAATAATTGAGAGAAACCCGAGGACTATAATGGAGGTGGTTAAGGATGTGATCCTATTAAAGAAACCCATCAAAATAATATAGGGAAGAAATATTTCCTTCAACATGCCTAAAGAAATGTTTAAATGAGATTCAACAAGGGAAATATAGGCCATTGAAAGGGGTTATTAGAGTAGGGAAAACCCCCTCCAAGTTTTCCCAATTATTATTTTATCCCTTACTGTAATTGGTAAAAGTGGCCCTTTTAAAATAATAGCCACAAATAGATTGGTGGAGGTAAAGAAATATGATGTAATTATGTTCCTAGAGGCTATGGGAGTATTGAAGGTGGTAGTTGAGGATTTTATCAAACCATTTAAAGGTTGGGAAATTTTAGCAGTTGATGTAGATGTTTTTTTTTTTTTGCTGGGGAGCTTATGAATGGTTGGATAATAAGTAGATGTCCATTTATTGAACTATTACTTTATTGCAGTTCGTATCTATATAAAGTTTTAGTTTCAAGAACCAAGATACACTATTACAATTATAAACTACTATGGTCCATATTAAGTGATGTGTGCCTAAATTGGCATATCTTTAGCGCTTATCTAATACTTTTTTCCCACCATTTTCCCATGTTTCATTTATATTGATATATTTTTTGTCAAGGTGAGAATGTTATGAAACTAGCTCACAAAAATATAGAAAAGATAGATCAACGCCTTAGAATTCAGCCCCTTCGAGGGGGCAACCTCCTAATGTTTGGAGAAACACTTTCTATAATGAAATTGATAGCACCACCCATTGGAATGGAAAGCATTGGGCTATTCAATACATATTCTCCCATGGATAGCTTCATATTATGACACTTTCCTGAGTAATTTATGGTTCCTCCACTTGCAACCATCACTTGACACTCTGGTGCTGGATATAGGAAGCAATTCAATTCCTTGGCTATCTTACAATGAATAAAATTATGGGTACTTCCCGAATCAATCAACAGTATTACCTTTTTCTTCTTGATATGCCCTTCTATCTTGATAGTTTGAGGAGTGGTAATTCCAGCGAATGCATTACAAGATATGGTCGGATTCATTTCTTTTTTTTCTAGGGTTTGTTCTTGGTGTATATCCTCTTCTTTTAACGTTTCTTGTTCCTTTTCTTCCTCCTTTTCACAATCTATGTAAAATAATTTCTTCTCGGCACACTTATGACCTTTAGTGTATTTGTTATCACAACTGTAACAAAGCTCTTTTTTCTTCCAATTGTTGTGGTGTCAACCTTGTAGGTTGTGGATGGCTAGGGGCAGCAACACTTCCATTTTTATGATTGTGAGTGGTAGGCTTCCTTGTTGCCATAATTTTGCTTTCCATTTTTCTTGTCAACCTGAATGCCTTCTCCAATGAATCTGGTTCTCAAAGACGAACCTCATGTTGGATGTTACCTTTTAAAGTCCATATGAACACATCAATCCTATGCTCCTCTGGAATATCTTTTACCCTTATATTCACTTTTTGGAAGTTCTCAATGTGCTCAATCATTGAACCCTTTTGTTTGAGATTTATCATTTGGCTAAAAAACGTGTTGCTTTCTGTATCCTCATAATGTGCTATCATTTCATCTGTAAAGATAGCCCAAGTAACAATTTGTTTACGGGAGCAAAGCCATCGATATAATACAAACTAATTTGGTTCCAAGTATAAAGTTGCAATGCGTACCTTTTGTGTGTTTTGCACATTATGGAGATCGAAAAATTGCTCCATCTATAGTATCCACGTTTCGGGATCCTTGCCATCAAACTTCCTCATATTGATCTTTGGAACATGGTGGTTCTTCGATCCAACGTTAGAGTTTATGAAATCATGATTAACATTTATTTTGTTCTCATCATGAGTTTCCTTTACTACTCGTTCGCTATTAGTAAGCATTTCTTGTAGAAACTTTGTCAAATCTGTCTTCAAATCTTTCATGTCTTTCTTTAAATCATCCATCTTAGCTTCCACACCATCCATCTTAGCTTCCGTGCCGTCCATCCTAGCTTCCACATCATTCATCTTATCTTCTATGCCTTCTTTTAAACCATCCATCTTATCTTCCACGCCATACATCTTAGCTTCTACTTCTTTCTTTAAACCATTCATTTTAGCTTCTGTTACTTTTTGTGCAAGTGAAATTTGTTGCACTTGGTCTCGTAATTTTGATATATCATGTTGCCTTTCTTCCTCTTCTTCATGAGTTATTCTAGAGCTTTCAGGTTGCTTACTAGGTGTTTCCATTTTCTTTCTTCGGGGCATCAATTACCGATAATAATGCTTCACTATGCCCTTTGAATTCCTTCAAACTAAATTTTCAAACCAAGTTTATGCAAAAATTAAAAAAAAACTACACACCTTTTTTCACTTTGTAGGAGCTCGATATTGAATCTGATGTATCTTTGTAATTTTGGATCTCCAAGGTCTGAAATTTCTTTCTACGGTAACCCTCTGAGTAATCTTTCTAACCCCCAAGCCTGATCAAGATTCTTTTTTCACTTTGTAGGAGCTCGATATTGAATCTGATGTATCTTTGTAATTTTGGATCTCCAAGGTCTGAAATTTCT
>APFE031635924.1:0-41443 GCA_000404065.3 Pinus taeda | reverse complement strand
ATTGCTCCATCTGTAACATCCATGTTGCAGGATCCTTGCCATCAAACTTCCTCATATTGATTTTTGGAATATGGCAGGTCTTCGATCCAACGTTAGAGTCTATGAAATCATGATTAACATTTATTTTTTTCTCATCATGAGTTTCCTTTACTACCCTTTCACCATTAGTAAGCATTTCTTGTAGAAACTTTATCAAATCTGTCTTCAAATTTGTCTTCAAATCTTCCATGCTTGTCTTCAAATCTGTCTTCAAATCGTCCATCTTAGCTTCCATGTCATTCATCTTAGCTTCTACGCCTTTCTTTAAATCACCCATCTTAGCTTCCATGCCTTTCTTTAAACCATCCATCTTAGCTTCCACGCCATGCATCCTAGCTTCCACGCCATGCATCCTAGCTTCTACGTCTTTCTTTAAACCATCCATCTTAGGTTCTGTTACTTTTTGTGCGACTGACATTTGTTGCACTTGGTCTCGTAATTTTGATATATCATGTTGCATTTCTTCCTCTTCTTCATGAGTCATGCTAGAGCTTTTAGGTTGCTTACTAGGTGTTTCCATTTTCTTTCTTCGGGACATCAATTACTGATAATAATGCTTCACTATGCCCTTTGAATTCCTTCAAACTAATTTTTCAAACCAAGCTTATGCAAAAATTAAAAAAAACTACACACCTTTTTTTTTCACTTTGTAGGAGCTTGATATTGAATCTGATGTATTTATGTAATTTTGGATCTCCAAGGTCTCAAATTTCTTCCTGCGGTAACCCTCTAAGTAATATTTCTAACTTCGCAAGTCTGATCAAGATTGGATTCTTCAATGAAGAGTTATGCCAAATCTCCCACGATGATCTGAGTATAGACTTGTTCAATAGAGTGAACTTGTACGACGTGCCGCGGGTCACTGTTTCAACCTTAGGTTCTGCAAATGGTACCCAAAAAAATACAGTCCGTCCTCTTTCTGCAACTTCTTACGAAAATTCAATCTCATGCTCAGAGAGAAAGTTATGACGATTTTCCCAAGGTGACCTGTTTGGAATGTAATTCAAGGTCTTCAAAAACCCTAACTTCCTCAGATTATATCTCCGACAATATAGTGAGACAGGATCTAAAATTCGGAGCCAAGGTTCAGACCGATTTCTTCTCAAATGGGTTTTTTTTTAGATTCTGAAGCTTCGTAGAGAAAGCGTTATAGCGAACATTCTACGATGACCTGTTTTAGATGAAATTTTGGAGCTTACAAAAACTCTAATTTCCTCAGATCATATCTCTGAAAATATAACGAAACAAGATATGAAATTTGGACCCGAGGTTCAACACAATTTCATCTCAAATGGGTTTTTGTTTTCGCTTCTGAAACATCGCAGAAAAAATGTTATAGTGAAAAATCCATGATGACCTGTTTGGAGCAGCGAAACCCTAGAATCCAAAGCTCTAATACCAAATGTTATGAAACCAACTCACCAAAAGATAGAAAAGATAGATCAACGCCTTAGAATTTAGCCTCTTCAAGGGGAAAACTCCTTTACATTACACAAATGAACAATTATTGGATGATACAAATGACAAAACCTCTTCTTTATATATAGGAGTTTAAGAGGTCACAATATAACCAAGCCGACCTAACAATAATAATGTAAAGGCACAAAAATAACAATAGTGGGATTCTATGGGGCACAATAATAACAATAAGGGATACAATGACAATAGTAATGGGGGAATCACTAGTATTATAGGGACCTACCATAGAATATCTTTCTATGTGCTGTTTTAATGCTTATCCATATGCATTTTGTGGGAGATTGTTACATTTTTGTACTAATGGTGGCATATAGGATTCAAGGCTTGCATAGATACCACTCAATGTAGTGTCTTGATAGTGGCTACAACTCCCCATAGATGCTGCGAATCCCTGTGGGTGTTGCAAATCCTTTTGTTCAGACAAGATTTAGTGGCTATAACTCCGAGATGTGACTATAGTTTCTACAACCCTCCACTTTTGCTGCAACTCTCCACCATTGTTGATACTCCTCACCATTGCTTCTACTTCTCACCATTGCTACTACTCCTCATTGTCATTGCAACTCCAATGTTATGATTTCTATCATTGTAACTCATGCTATCCTTGAGATTGTTGTTGCAACTCATGTTGTCTCTACTTGTGGTGTGATTGCTTGAACTCCATGTTTTGCATTTTGTTGCAACTCCACATCTATTGTGCCAATGCGACAATCAGATATACAATTGTCAATCTTGGACCAATTAGACGAGTTGATGAAAAAATTCTAACACAGGAAAACAGTAGGGACAAGTGGATGACCAAGACAAATAACCAACTCAACCACACCTGTCACATAGCTTGATTGAGTAAGCCATTGTTTTTTTTAACCATTATTCAAAGGAATCAATGTAACAAGATGAACAAACTAATTTTAATGTTTTTACATCCAATTGTTTAGTTTATTCTTAGATAAAATATATTATGTCCCTATATACTAGTGTATCCCCCTTATCATTATTGTTGTACCCATGTAGCCCCCATATTGTTATTGTTGTGCCCCATAGAAGGCCACTAATGTTATTGTTGTGCCCTTACATTATTATTGTTATGTAGGCTCTGACTATATTATGATTCCTTATAATCCTATATATACAAAGGAGGTCTTGTCATTTGTATCATCCAAGAATTGTTCATTTATGTAATGTAAAGGAAGTTCCCCCCTCAAAGAGGATAATGTTTAAGTTGTCGATCAAATTTTTTTTGTGAGCTAGTTGCATAACATTTGGTATTGGAGCATGTTCGAGGATTTCTCAGGTTGACATTGCATTATTGCAAGTTTTTAAAGGATTATGGGATAATAATGGCACCTCTAACATCATTACTAAAGAAAGATGCATTTTCGTGGACTCCAGAAGCAAAGAAGGCCTTTGAACATCTTAAAGAGGCATTGTGCCAAGCACTGGTCTTAGCTAGACTTCACAATTTATTATTATTATTATTATTATTATTGTGGAATGTGATGCTTTAAGAAATGGAATTGGTGTTGTTTTAATGCAAGAAGGAAGGCCCATTGCTTTTGAAAGCCATCCAATCAAAGGAAAGTATTTACAGAAACCTATTTATGAGAAGGAAATGTTGGCAATACTACATGCACTAAAGCAATGGTGACCTTACCTAATGAGAAGACACTTCAAGGTAAAAATAGACCATGATAGTATTAAATACTTTTTGGAACAAAGATTATCTTTAGAAGAGCAACAAAAATGGGTGACAAGGATGTTGGGTTATGAATTTGAAATCATCTCCAAAAAAGGGAAGCAAAATTTTGTTGCAGATGCACTCTCAAGAAAGGATGAGGACATGGAAGCATTACTTTGTGCCATTTATATTATCCAACCTATGTGGATAAATGAAGCAAGGGATGAATGGAAGGATGATGAAGAGGTGTGGTCACTTATTCAAAAGTTGCAGCAAGATCCCAGTACATCTGATACATTTAGCGAGAAAAATGATTCATTATGGTATAAATATCACTTATATCTTTGTAATAATTCCCAACTCAAACAAAATATTCTTTTGGAATTGCACATCTCTCCCTTAAGAGGGCACACAAGATTTTTAAAAACTTACCATAGGGTTAAGAAGGATTTTTTTGGGATGGCCTTAAATCTGATATTCAGAAGCTTTTGGTAGAATGTTTGGTTTGCCAACAAAATAAAGTTGAGACAATTAAGACCTCAGGCCTGTTACATCCTTTAGCCATTCCAAGTCGGCGTTGGGAGGAGGTCTCAATGGATTTTATCACAGGTTTACCCAACTTTGAAGGAAAAAGTGTCATCATGGTGGTATTTGATAGACTTACCAAGTATGCACACTTTTATGCATTATCTCATCCTTTTAAAGCCAATATATATACTCGGTTGTGTAGGGCCTGTGAGGTCCCGAAGGGTTTGAACGATAGGTCTGATACCATGTGTAAGAACCAAAACTGAAATAAGGTGATAAACAGAACAGAAATACAGTAACCGTAAGGGATTTCGAACACCTACCTGAACTGCTGCCTGCTCCGATGTAGTTGATGACGCTGCGGTTATTCTGATCCAATTACCAGGAAACCAATTCCTCCCAGCCAATCCAGTAAGCTTCACATCGAAGCTCACTGCCCCCGTGCCCAGAACCTCAGATCGATGTAAAGCTCTTCCAATGGTCAATCTTATTCCTCTGGTTTGAATGCCTGATTTCCTGGTTCTCTTGCCCTCCACTCTCGGTTTTTCTCCCCCATTCTCAGCCCCATATCAGTGATTTTATAGCCAGGGCTAAGCGGTGGCCGCCTTGTACACCCACGACTCCACCGCTTACTTCCGCGGTGACAACTTCCTCCAGCTGTGAGTAATCCTCCCATAGAGGCGTTTCTGCCTTACTTAAGGTTCAGTTTTTTTAAATGCGATGGTTTATATAACATTTGAGGTATTATATAGTTTGAACATCATATATGTGTTAACACTATTACGTTTCAGTATAACCATATGACATATCCTGTATTACTTGATTATATTGATATGTACTTTATCATATATGTTTGTCACTTTAACTTTATGATATTCATATATGCTTTGTTTTATTTATATTTGTTCCTAATATAAAGTTTATTTATGTTTGTTTTTAATATAACTTTAGAACTTTAGATTAATCAATTAATTATTGATACAATACTAAATCTTTATCTTATTTTATAAATATCATTTTTATTGATTTATTATTATATTTTAGTATTATTATTTTTTTATACAGGGGCACATAATATGTGCATTTAAAGATGGGTCGTTACATACACTCCCCCTTCAGAAAACTTCGTCCCGAAGTTAGAGTTTTTTTTTTTTTTTTTTTTTTTAGGTTTAAGGTTTTAATGGACATGCCTTTCCCTATCCAGGTACCCAAACTATTCTAAGATTATCCTATCCTTCCTAATCTCTTACGCTCCCATCCTATCCATCCTCTACTGGAGTATGCCATGGCGTCAATTTTATTGACCTAACCATTCATAAACTCTAAGGTGACAACGTTGGCTATACCGACCTGATTCCCAGTAGGCATCCGACAGTCATCATCACACGTCTAGGGGAGCGTGACTCGCACAGTCCTCCCATGACTCCAGGGTTCAGAGGATAAACGGTGGGCAACACCTCCACCCCTCCCACTAGAATCACCTTATCATAGAATCACTTGGAGGTTTAATTGTTCTGAGGTTCTGTCATCACGTGGTCATCCCGGTAATTGGATACTTGAATCTGCAATCATACACTCACTCATGTATTCGGAAAATGTGCATCAACATATTCAAAATAACTCATGTATTATTCACATTTGATACTACAGTATAACATATTTGTTTTACCATTTTCTATGCATGTCTTTTGACTTCGATTTAAAATGTATTCACTTCCTGATTTCTATTCCATTGATCATATATGAAAAAAAATAGAACACATTTACAATATCTTAATTTCTATTAGAAGTAAAATCCTTTAACTGTCTTAACTTTCCTTTGACAACTATAATTTAATAAAATGAACCACATATATCGTTTTGGTATCCATGTACCAGCAAAAGTTAAACATATATTATGTCACAAAATTTCACGTTTATCTATAATCATTCAAAATGTTTTCGGGTCTCTAATTGCAGTGGAGTAAAATATATACAAAACATAGTTTAAAGTTCTTCAAAATTGACATAGTCTAGGGTATCTTTGGCATATGTCCTCTGTATTTTCCCAAGTTGCTGATCCAGGACTATACTTGTCCCATTGGACCTTAACTTGGTCCACCAGGCGGTTTTTGAGCTGTCGAACCCTACGTTCCAGAATACGTAAAGGTTCGACCGATATGACTCCCTCGTCCGATACCTGCAATTCCATTGATAGTACCTGAAGATTCCACTACAGTGGATTGATGTGCTGCTTGGTCAACCACTGCATGAATTCTATGATTACCTCGGTTGTATGATATCGGTTCCTTTCCAGTCGTATGAAATATATTCAACGAAGCCTCTGTGCAATCACGTTGAAAGTGCGGTCCCCCACATCCCCAACAATTAAGTGGCGCTAATCCTCTTGAGTCAGGGCGTGAATTCCTAGAGAACGAGCTTCCTCCTCTCGTGTTGATTCCCCTCGAATTTCTTCCTCCACTAGCGGTCCTTCGAGATGCCTAGGGACTGGTATTTGATGATCTCGCGGCTATAGTGTTTACTGCCATGGGAGCTCTCGTCCCTATATTTCTTGGGGTAAACCTGTTATCGTAAGGTGGCCTCGATCTACCTCCTCTGAAGAAGTTCCGGGGAGTCTTTCTTGGAAATCGTGATTGGACAGGCCCTGTTGGCCCCATATCCTTTTTGATTCCTAGGTGCTCTTCTGTATAACGACCACATTCGACTACCTCGACTACTGATGATGGCTTCCACATGCTTACCAAGGCTCTAATGCAAGGATTTAACCCAAATATGAAGCGTTCAGCTTGATGTTCATCAACGTCTAAGTAGTGAATTTATTTTACAAGCTCCATAAACCTTATCTCGTACTCTTCCACCGTTTTATTTCCCTGAATTAATGTATGAAAGGCTCTTGCTTGTTGTTGTTGAAAGTATGGAGGTAAATACTTTGCGCGGAACCTTTCCTCAAATAGTTCCCAAGGGGCATTATCTGATGTAAGGTGTAGCTACTTTTCCAGATTTCCCCACCAAATCGAGGCAATTTCCTTTAGTTGAAACACGAAAATTTTTGTTTTTGCCGAAGAAGAATATTCTCTTAACCTAAAGCATCTGTTCATTCCTTCTAACGATGCTTCAACGCGTTCACCTGCTCGACCTCCTGAGAATTCTGGGAGTCTGATTTTCTGAAGCTCCCTAGAGATGTCCTCTTTCGATCTTCTGGGCTCAAAATTCTTCGGTTCCGCTGAATTGGTAGCCAAATTTTGACATTCCTCTCTGGTTTTAGCCTTAGTTGATTCTTTTAATGTCGCCAATAAGGCTTCCAAAGAGTTCATTATCACAGTCAACTCTGGCGCTGGGGCGATTGACGTTGATAAAGGTCTTGGTGGTGATGATGGTGATGGGGATGATGATGGCGACGGTGGCAACATTAATGGTGGTGATGCTGCCCGATCACATCGTCGTCGCTCATAAGTCCTTACCATTGAAATGGTTCCTCATACTGAAATTTGATGATAGCCATGGAAGGGTCATGATCCATGATCCCATTAACACTGAAATGTGATCCTCGCTGTCCCTGAGGAAGAATACTCAAACAATAAGGCAAGGGATAGCTGGCAACGATGACGCAATTAAATCATGAGCAAACAGTAATGCAAGCCTCATAATAAAATTTGATGATGACCCAAGGGTCCTGTCCCAAAATCCCATTAACAATTCAACATAAAACTTAGTGACATAATTTTGTCTAGATTCGAAAAAGCCACTTCACATCTTCCAGTTTTGAAGAAGATCTAGCTTTAACCCATGCTTCCATTGGTAAGTTGATAGATTTCTTTATAATGCCTAACACTACAGGAATACTAAACTCCATAGAAGCTACTCAAGATTTTACTTGGAGAATATGATGCAGATTTGGGAAGTTGCAATGAGGATATGCCTGAAGATGAAGTTACTCGTAAGTTTTATTTGATGCAAATGTGGTTTGAAGATCCTTGTACTGAAAAGGTAGATCTATGGTTTGGATGTATTAACAATTTATCTTTAAGAAGAAGAGGCCAAAGCAAGTTGGAGTGACAGTCTTGACTGGTCCTATGCGTGCAAGGCTGATGCAATCATTTTGGACAGTTCTGGTGCAGAATATGTGCCAATAATTGCAGTTTAATGGCAGCGTCTAGAGGAAGGTGAGTTTATATAACAGCCTTCAACCAACCCGAACCACCTGAAGAGGTACCTTGCTTCATGACCGAGTCCATGTGCCATAAGTCACGAGCATCTGAAACCGGCATTCCCATCAATGTTTTCTTGAAAAGTTCAAACAAGTAGTGCAAATCAGCCTTGTTCATTGTTTCTGACTTCATCATCGCTGACTTTATTTCCAGTGACATCCTTAAACCCATAATTTCACTGCCTTTGAAAACTCGCCTGTGCAAAATTTTGTTGCTAACTTCCTTGCTGCATCAACATCTCCCACTTTCAAGAGGAAGGAAACATGCTGCTCTGCAAGATCTTCATTTGAACATCCAGAGCATGCAGCCCTTTCGTAAAGCTTCGGCAAGTTTTTCATAATTTCTTCTATGTTGGATACAAATTTCCTAATAAAACGCAGACCATCCACAGATTCAGATTTATCAATGTCTATAAGGTCCTGCAAAAACTTAGCATAATATCCATACATCTTTGTAGATGGAACATATTTCAGGGCATCTTCATAAACCTGAATTGTTTTATTCAATCCAACCACAACATTTTTTTTTTCCCTATCTGTTTTCCCCCCTGCAATTTTGTAAGATGTCGCCTTGCTAACCAGTCCCAACAACATTCATCGCTTGAAAAGTCGTTCAACATAGTTCTGCATATTTCATCCTCTAAGATAGTTGCTTTTTCAACTTCAAGACTGTCAAGCATTTCAACAAAGAGCTGACGAAATCTGAGACTATATGGAATGGTATCGATTGCTTGATTAAAAATAGCATAAGCCATCTTGAAACCCAACTCCCTTATGGCAATCACATCTGCATTAGTTTCCAATTCATTATTCTCATTTTCCACAGTCCCTTCATCGTCGAGCTTCTCTCCATTCAGTGGCATAAAAAGATCACTATTCTCTTCTCTCCATGTTTTCTCGTCTTCCTCCTCATGCAAAGATGAGATTTTGTCAAGTCCTAGAGCTATTTCTCGAGCTCTCAATTTGTTAGCAAAAGTAAGTTCCATGCGGAAATACTCTATCCAAAGTATCTTTGATTTGGGGCATGCTCGTATTCCACTTAGCATAAGAGCACGTGCAACATTTACATTCAAGTTATGTTCAAACTCCCAAGCTGCAACATAAATCCAAAGATCAGGAACATTTGGATGAAAGCTCAGTGCTTCGCCAAGAACTTGTCTTGTGTAACGTCTCTCCTGTTCTCTGCAATGCTCAACGTACTGAAACCAGAGGTTCAAATATCCCTTGTACTTCGAAACTAATTTTCCATAAATATACTGGATCCTCCCTATACTTGTCTTATCACACAGAGAAAACAACCATTTTTTGTTGTTTTCTTTCAGGCGACTGACTATCTCCTTCTTCCTCAACTTTCTCAGAGCTTCGAGTTGTTTCTTGTATTCAATATAGTGGAGGTAATCTTCCTTAATGGGGCTTGGACGCTTCAGGCGATATTCAAAGTCCCTTATTTTCTTCACAATTTCTCTGATCTCCGACTTACTGAAGAGGCCTCTCTTTTCTAAATCATCGAGTTCCAGAGTCATCCTCTAGAGTCGGTATTGAACCACGTCAGCCATGGTTAATTTCTATAGATTACCTCCAACTAAGCTCGGTACCCTTCGAACAAAACCTCAGTAGGGAGTACCTCAATGGGCGTAAATAACTATCTAGCGCAAGACAAACACACCAAGTAGGCTGTATGGGCTGGGCTGACCGTCGTTCAAGAACTACCCAATGGTAGTTGGTTTAATCCCAGGTTGCACCCAGTTAAGAGGAGTAACTGTTTTCACTTAAACTGGCTAAGAGGAGTTACATAAGGCCAGGTTGCAGATCCTTCCTCGATATGCTAGGTCATTGAACTGACCATTGTCTAGTCCCCTCGGGTAATCGAGTCCGAAGGAGCCTCTGGGTTCTGTTTCGAATCTCAGCTCGTTTATGTGTTTTCCCCTCTCTATTCTGAAGGGGAATTTTAGGGTTGACGGGTAAATTGTAAAAGTTTTCGGGAGACTGCGTCCTCTGATCTAAGTACGAGCTCGTGATTGCTTTCTGGCAATGAGCTAGCTTAACCCTGATTGCTTAAGGCTTAATACAGTAAGGATGGGTCCCCTATTCGTACCCTGGTTTTTTTTTTGACAGAGAAAATATATATACTCGGTTGTGTAGGGCCTGTGAGGTCCCGAAGGGTTTGAACGATATCTCTGATACCATGTGTAAGAACCAAAACTGAAATAAGGTGATAAACATAATAGAAATACAGTAACTGTAACTGTTTTCGAACACCTACCTGAACTGCTACCTGCTCCGATGTAGTTGATGACGCTACGGTTATTCTGATCCAATTACCAGGAAACCAATTGCTCCCAGCCAATCCAGTAAGCTTCTCATCGAAGCTCACTGCCCCCATGCCCAGAACCTCAGATCGATGTAAAGCTCTTCCAATGATCAATCTTATTCCTCTGGTTTGAACGCCTAATTTCCTGGTTCTCCTGCCCTCCACTCTCGGTTTTTCTCCCCCATTCTCAGCCCCATCTCGGTGATTTTATAGCCAGGGCTAAGCGATGGCCGCCTTGTACACCCACGACTCCACCACTTACTTCTGCGGTGACAGCTTCCTCCAGCTGTGAGTCATCCTCCCGTACAGGTGTTTCTGCCTTACTTAAGGTTCAGTTTTTTTAAATGCGATGGTTTATATAACATTTGAGGTATTATATTGATATGTACTTTATCATATATGTTTGTCACTTTAACTTTATGATATTCATATATGCTTTGTTTTATTTATATTTGTTCCTAATATAAAGTTTATTTATGTTTGTTTTTAATATAACTTTAGAACTTTAGATTAATCAATTAATTATTGATACAATACTAAATCTTTATCTTATTTTATAAATATCATTTTTATTGATTTATTATTATATTTTAGTATTATTATTTTTTATATAGGGGCACATAATATGTGCATTTAAAGATGGGTCGTTACACTGCAATATAGTTGATACTACATTTATGGAAACAATTCAAAAGCTTCATGGAAATCCAAAGATTATAGTAAGTGGCAGAGATCCCATTTTCATTGGAAATCTTTGGATGAAATTATTTTCTTGTCTTGGTAATTAATTAACTCATAGCTCATCTTAGCATCCTCAATCTTATGGGAAAACTGAGATAGTGAACAAATGTTTGGAAGGATATCTTCATTGCTTTGTATCTGATAAACAAACACAATGGGTCATTGCTTTGTATCTGATAAAATGACCCAATTTATGGCACTTTATGGATATCATCCATCATCCATTACATCATATTTAAGATAAAATTCTAAGGTTTAAGCAGTGGAAGATCACATCGAGCATCAACAATAAGTTCTCCAACTCTTAAAGGATAACCTCACTCTAGTGTAGAATCGAATGAAACAACAAGTAAATCAGCATCGCAGTGAAAGAAGTTTTGATGTAGGTGACTAGGCATTTTTACGACTACAACCATACAAACAAATGTTTCTCAAGCAAGATAAGAAGGATAATAAATTATCACCCAAGTACTACAGTACTTAAAAGGTGTTGCAAAATATTGGTACTATGGCATACAAATTGGAGCTGTCTGCATCTTCCCGAGTACACCTAGTTTTCCATGTTTCATGCTTAAAGAAGGTTATCAATGACAAGCTTTCAGTTCAAACAATGTTGCTAGAACTTGACGAAGAAGGAAAAATCATATTTGAGCTTGAAGCAGTCATGGAAACAAGAACCTGATATCTACGAAATTGATCAATTTCAGAGTATCTCATTAAGTGGAAGAACTTACCCATTGAAGATTCCACATGGGAGGATGATACTTTTATACAAAAGCATCTAGAACTTCTCAAGCATTGAGGACAACACTTTTTTGAAGGAGAGGGGCATGTTAGGTCCCTATAATACTAGTGTATCCCCCTTATGGTTATTGTTGTGCCCATTGAGCCCCCATATTGTTATTGTCGTTCCCCATAGAAGTCCACTATTGTTATTGTTGTGCCCTTATATTATTATTGTTATGTAGGCTCTGATTATATTGTCAACCCTTAGAATCCTATATATACAAAGGAGGCCTTTCCATTTGTATCATCTAAGAATTGTTCATTTATGTAATGTAAAGGAGGTTTCCCCCTCAAAGTGGATAATTTTTAAGTCGTTGATCTTTTTTTTGTGAGCTGGTTGCATAACACAGTATATGTTGTATATAAACCTCATGGTCTCCTTGAGCTAGGGAGGTAGTGTAGAAAAAAGAGAACTTGTAAGCTTGAAGTTGTTCATTTGTGTTGAAGATTTTGGTCTTGCAATAAAATTTCCCTTTTTCGATTAATGATGTGTTAAGTTTTCATGTTTTACCGCTTTTCTAACAAATGCCTCATTTGAGGAGGTAGGGCCCTTCCTTAGGTAGGTATTATCTATAGTCATAGCATAGTTGTAGTTGTAATTTTTGCTTCTATTTCATTTCAGTATATACTCTATTTTTGTATTGCTGCAACTCTAAATTGTTAACTGCTACAAATCTGATAGATTTCTAATTGTTGCAACTATGAATTGTAGGTACATTGTTGTAGCCCTATTGTCAATATTATCCATATTCACTCCCTAATTGGTTTTGTGAAGTTATTATAGAATCGTGTGAGTTAGGGTTGTTGTTGCAACTCCATTGTAGCTTTAACATTACTTTGCTTTCAAAATTGTAACATTTTGATTCCCTAAACAAGTGTGGATTGGTTATTCGAAGCATATGTTTCATTGTTTTGATTTATTTACAAGCAAGTGTGATTTAATGTTTTATGAGTGAATGCATTTCCATTACACATGCAGTTTCTTATCGATTATATCAATCGAGGTCATTCTTAACACTTGACAAGTTACCTCTAGAAGTTGGTGTGATTTACTTTTCCTATAAGTGTGATTTACTTTCCTGCAATTTACCCTCCTGTAAAATAGATCAGGCATTGTGTTTTCTATTCCTACAAGTGTGGTGTGATTAGGTTAATTGGTGACTTGTAAAAGGATCCTTATATCTTGAACTGTGACAATCATTTTGTTACTGTAACTTGAGAACACATACATGATTGTACTAGCATATACAATGCTCAACAGTTTTCAAAATTTCCATGAACCCTTGATTAATAATTAAATGAACAATCTTTTGGTTGTCTTTCTTAGTAATTAGAAAGGTAATTAAAAGTTATTGCCGTTTTTTTGAACTATTGCTGAAGAATTGTCAATAGTAAAGTCTCTGTTGTGTGATTGTTTTCTTGAGTGATTGTGTAATTTTACTTGTTGTTTTACAATGTTTCCTTTTTCAAGATAGGCCAGATTCACTTCTTTGCTAATCTTACTTCTTTCTCAACAATTTTATTTTATATTTTTATTTTTTTTTATTTTTATTTTTTTTTATTTTCTTTATTATATTATATATATATATATATTATATATATATTTTTTTTTTTTTATAGATGCATATGAGTAGATGTCAACAGGGTAGATTTATCAAAAATCCCCCTGAAACTAACAGTGCATGACATAACGAAGGATGGCAAAGAAAACCACATTGTTTGAATCCTACAATAAGTTTTTTGGCCAAGAAAAATCCTGAGTCCTTTAAAATAGAGTTTGAATTTATGTAGCCTTCGTCCTCTGTACATGCAGAAGCTCTACTCCCAAAATATCTGTCCAACATGTAGTTCCATATAGAGTTCATTTTTCCTAAAACTCCCAAGATACCCTTGAACGAGGAAGACAAATTTTCAGAAGGAATGGCCCACAAACTTAAGAATGAACAATCCTCTTCTTTCATATTCTCCATTAAGTAATTGGAGGATAAAGCTAAGATGAAGAATATCTCGCATTCAACCTTGTCGAATTGTAATGTTCTCTAAAATGAAGATCCTAACACTTTTCTTCTCAACTTTGATGTTCTTTACAAAAGTTATGACTATGTCTCTGATGCGAGAAAATTGAAACTCTTTGCAGCTACCCATTACATTGGTTTATAGGCTTAGGCTAGGATAACATTAAGACATGGGAATATATGAAAAAGAAGTTCTTAGAAAAATATCAAGAGTACTAAAAGGATAAGGAGTGAACAATTTTTTTTTTCTAAATTCTCTAACATGAATAAGAAAGCCTTAAGGACTACATGATATAGTTTGATAGAATTTGCAAAGAGAAAGGAAATGAAACTCGCCTCTAGAAACATATCATGTCTTATTTTTGCATGGGATCTAAGATAGTTGTATATAAATCCTCAACCTGATGAGTGGAGGATATATATCATAGCAAGAATATGATGACATTGTGGAACTTTGTTAGTGATACTCATGAGGAACTTACAAGACTAGTAGAGGACCCCACAACATGCTAGTAAGGAATGATAAAACTGCTAGTGCAGGAATCACAAGAGAAAAAATTAGCAACATGCCGGAAAACTTCAAAACTACTATATTGAGCACATTGGGATCTTAGCTAGACACCTTGCAGGTGATGTAAAAGGAGGAGGGGGTATAATTAGCATTAGAAATATTCTACCCAAAATGTAGAAGAGAAAATCCATTGAAGGATTGCCCATTCAATCAATTGAGATTTGTGCCATATGTAGCAAAGAGCATCCTACAAGTAGTTGTACGTCTTTACCCGGAATAAAGGTTGTCTATAAAGAATCAAAAGAGATAGACCAACTTTGCTTCATTGCATAAAAAATACCATGGTCATTAAAGACATAAGGTATGATCCAAGTTCCATCTCAAAGTTTCAATCCTTATTGGACTAACGCTTCTATGCAAGGTCCCTCTCAACAATGATGATTACATTCCCAACCTTGGATGGCTCCTCCTCCCCCCTTAGAATCTTTGGCAACATGGGTTGAGAAACCCTACTTATGGAGGCCCTTAACAACTACCCATGCAACTCCTTCTGTCTCCTCCAATGCATGCATCTACATATACACCTCCATGAGTGAAATTTCTTGCACAACCCACAATTAATTCCAATAATGCTAGGTCGAGTCAACCAGTGCATGTTGTTAAGATTGCAAACTACCCAACCTACTCTATATATTCCCTTTAATGTCGACTCAACCAATGCACGTTGTTGGGATTTACAACATACCCAACCTACTCCATATCTTCCCTGGACTACCATGATATCCATATTAGATCAAGGAAGACATTAACTAAATAGCATATTCCCATGCATAATCAACATTCTTAATGAGAAAGCTCAAATTGAAGAATTTGAATAGGAGTTGTCTCCTAAAACTTTAAGAACCAAGCATGTAAGCCTTGAACCTCAAGAAACACCTTACCTTGAAAGGATAATTTAAGACAAACCTATGACTCAACTAAAATTTGACTTCTTGGGAAAGCTCAAGAATGTGTGCATCAATATCCCACTTTTTCAAGCTATAAAAGATGTATTGATTTACTTAAAAGCGGTGACATAACTTTGTTTAAGGAGGCTTGGTCAAAGAAGAAAATATCCCCAAATAGTCAATGTCATGGGAATACTATCTAATCTTATGACGGGGAGAGTACGCACGATAAAACATTTCAATCATGGTATCTCAATTGTTAATATAAAAATCAATATTACTATTATTCCAAACATGTTTATCGAGTTGGTGCTGCCATTAATGTTATAACATGAGAAACCTTGGAAGCCTTAGGTCTCTTTAGCCTCAAACAAATACCACTATGATTCAACTAGTTGATAAGTCAACAATTAAACTAGAAGGGATTTTGGAGGACATGGTGATATATGTGGACTTGTGGGAATATCCTGCTAACTTCATGGTTCTCCAACCTAAGTCCTATATAGGGGCTTACCCTCTAATCCTTGGGTGGTCATGGATAGCCATTAAGACATATATATCATCTATATATATGGGAATATGACAAACTCCCATAGAACCTCCACTAAACAGTTGACATTATATCCTCATGCCAAGCATAATGTAGACCTTGAAACATATTTCTCGGTTGATTGAGAGAATAATGATGAGGAAGAGGTAGCTCATCAAGTCCTCACAACTGACCATTATCTTTCCATTATGGAGAAATATGGGGACAAGGAAATCAATGATTTTATCACCTCCTCCTCCTCCTCACCCTCTAAAACACATGCTCTTGACCACATACTTCGACCTCATGTTTAGGCTTCTCTAGCCTCAACAAGTGCTCCACCTCTTGAATACGAGTCCGCAACTTAAGAATACTAGGGGTTAAATTTAGAAACAATTGAAATCAACTATGGTAAAACCTTGAAGATTAATTGGGGGTTGACAAAAGAACAAAAATAATGGTTGATTAAACTATTATAAAAGCGCAATGATGTTTTTTTTATTCAGACATGAAAGGGATCCATCCCAACTTTTGTTCACATCACATTTAAATTAATGAAGTATATCAACCCATTCAATAGCCTCAATTTAAGATGGACCCTGCACTAAAAGAAATTGTAAAAGAAGAACTGCAAAAGTTGCTCACAATTGACTTCATCTACCTAGTTTATGATATCCAATGGGTCTACCCTCTTTCATAGCCTTGAGATGGGTATCCCCTCTTTTCATATTCATAAAAGAGAATGGTAAGTGGAGTATTTATTTGGCCTACAAAGAACTCAATAAAGCAACACACAAGGATCATTTCCCTCTTCCATTCATCGACCAAGTCATGGATACACTCACAAGAAAGAAGCACTTCTCCTTCATTGATGGATTCAGTGGTTACAATCAAATCAAAGTTGCTCTCGAGGACCAAGAAAATACCACATTCACTTTTGCATGGGGGAATTTTGTTATTGTGTCTTTCTATTCATATCATGAAACACTCCAACCACCTTTCAAAGAGCAGTGATAGGTATATTTTTTGACCTTGTCCATGATTGTGTGGAAATATAAATGGATGCTTATAGTAATGAGTTTGATGAAACCCTTGATAATATAGAGAAAAATTTAATAAGGTGTATGGAAAATAATGTTTCCCTTAGTAATGAGAAGTGCAAGATAATTTTAACTGACAACATTGTATTAGGGCATCATATACCAACTAAAGGAATCCAGGTGGATCCGACAAATATTAAAGTAATACTTAACCTCCCTATTTGAGGATCACAAAGAGAAGTACAAAGTTTCCTAGGTCATGTTGGTTACTATTATCGCTTTATTGAAGATTTATCATATATACCTCATCCTTTATTTGCTTTACTTAACAAAAAGGTTGAGTTTTTGTGGACCAATAATTGCTAGCATGCCTTCAAGGAATTAAAGTCTAAAGTGTCACGTGCTCCTACTTTCATAGGGCCCAATTTGTCCCTCCCATTCCACATCTCTACGAATGTGTCAGATACTGCAATTGGAGTTGTCTTAGGGAAACAAGAAGAGAACAATCCATACATAATATACTTCATCAACAAAAACCTCTTACTACCAAAATGGAACAACAAAGTAATTGAAAAATAATGTATTGCCATTATTCATGCCATAAACAAGTTTAGACATTATATTGAAAGATATCCAATAATATTACATATTGATCATGCTACTATTAAGTAGTTAATGAACAAACCAATCACTAATGGCAGAGTTAATAGATGGTTTCTTTTATTGCAAGAATTTAATATTACCGTCATAAATAAACGAAGAAAGAATAATGTAGTTTATTTTCTTTCTATATTAACATCTAACGAAAATGAGCCCCCTATAGAAGATTCTTTTCCCAATGAGCATCTCTTTGCAGTATTTACTCTCTTTGGTTCACAGATAATGCTCACTACTTGGTTGTAGGAAAGCTTCCACAAAATCTAAATCTAAAAGGATGATAAAGGATCATCGTTAGAGTGGAAGATTCTCGTGGATCAATGGTTTTCATTTTTGCACAAGGCCTAACTTGATTATCAAAATATGTGTCCATGATGACGAGGTCTATGAATATAAAAAGCTTTCCGTGATGGCCCATGTGGGGACCACTTTGCTGACAAAAGAATAAGATACAAGGTACTCCATCAAGGGTATTATTAGTCCTCTATTTTCCATGATGCTAAAGGATAGACGAACATATGTGATGCTTTCTAGTGCAAGGGTTGACCTATACAAACATGTGAGATGGTGTTGCAACCCAAAATGGTATCATAACCCTTTAACATATGGGCCATTGATTTTGTGGGAAATGAATACCGCTTCCCATCAGAACACCTAAATATTAATTTGCACAAATTATGTTACAAAATGGATGGAAGCTAAAGCACTCGCAACAAAAACCAAACAAGCAATAATAAAATTTACCGATGAATAAATTTTCACTAGATTTGAAATACCCTGAGAGATAATGACTGATGGAGGAACCTAGTTTATTTCAAGGCTCGTTAACGAATTAATGGACACTTACAAGATCAAGCATAAGGTAATGGCACGATATAATCTAAGAGCGAATGGACAAGTAGAGGGGGCTAACAAAATTCTTGATCCCATCGATCACTAACATTGTTAGGCTACTCCTAAAGGACTAGGATGATAAACTCCTTGAAGTAGTATGGACGTATAGAACAACCACAAGAACTACTACTAAATGCATTACATATGAACTAGTGTATGGAAAGAGAGTGCTTATGCCTATTGAAACAAATATCCATACACTAAGGATAACAATACAACTTAGACTAGAGTTATCCAAAGATAAAAAACAAAGGCTATTGTATATCAATGAATTAGATGAACTACGTCAATTTGCCTTGCATAAAACCACAATGATAGAAAAACCAAAAGGCTAGGTGGCATGATAAGTTCATAAATAAAATTGTATTTAAAGTTGGAGATTGGGCACTACTATTTGACTCCAAGTTTAAATATTTAAAAGGAAGGATCCATGTCAAATGGCTTGGATTTTATGAGATTGATACAATATAAGATAACATAGCCATCAAGCTTCATACATGATAAAGAAAGAACTCCTTTAATGGTAAATGGGCACATTCTTCACCTATGTTACTGATCCTTAACAAAAGAGGCCTTTTTGAGGAATAATATCGATAGATGACCTAATAGTGATTTGGAAATTGTCTATAAATAAGAAATTCCTGTAGGATGATTCATTCTTCCTCCTTTCCACATACACACACGCACATACATAAAAAATGCTCATAAATAAAAACCCTGAGGGGCATACTTGAGCACATGTCATGTGAAAACTAGATTACGACGACACATGACATTTAAAAAAAAAGAAGGAAATAATAAATTATTTTGCTTACACACAAATGTTATGATTTTACTTGTTTCTCTATTATTAAAGTGACTTCCAGAATATGTGGGAGAGGACACTACCATTATTGCAATCCCATTACTACAACTATGTTGTTGCAACTCCATTACATAGTCCAGTTGCTCCAACTATGAATCACTTTGTTGCAAATTCGTCACTGAACCTGTATTACTGCAACTATGCCCATCATCATTGTTATAATTCAGTGATATGACACCATTGTTGCAACTTTGAAACTCTATTGTTGCAACTCCAGGGTTGCAACACCATTGTTGTAATTCCAATAGTCAAAATGGGTAATGATGCTTCCTACCACGACACCATTATTGATTCGGTCAAAGGTTGTTGCTACGACTTTCCAAACGCTATTGTTATAATTTCAAGACTTTGTTGCAACCCCAACACATTTCTACAACTTCACATGCATGTTGCGACTTTGACAGAAAACATGATTTTGAGCTACTTGTGGGGTCGGTAAACCATCACATCGAAAGTATGAGCCAAAGTCACTTATGGTAAGTAAGGTTGGTATGTTTCTTATATTGATTGGCATAATTCAATGTGACCTCTTGATTCAAAATCCCCTGCAACACTGTCGTCACCACCACTAATGACATAATATCCCATCATGATATCCCTCTTTCCACAAACGAAAACACCCACTACTCAATCATTCATTATGACTTTAGTAGTAGTCATTTGAATTCTGAGAAAAAAGAGAAAGGCTCCAAACATAACATCATGTGTGGGAAATATTGTAACAAGTGGGTTGGATTGACTATATCCAAAGGTTGCAGGGGCACATTGATGAAGTGGCAATATAATTTTCTCTTAATTTTCTGGAAAATTAATCAGTGGTGTGAGGCACAATTGTGGAGATCACAAAGGAAATTTGGGTGAGGTAACAGTTGTAGGGAACCTTCACTAGGAATGATATATGTGTTTGTGTGTGTGTTAGCAACCAAAATCAAGATAATAACAAGGATTTATTAGATGTAGGAAAACATGTTCTTATTTTATTAACTAATAAGTAATGCAGTTTAAGTTATCATGATGCAAATAATAAGCAAATACATATTTTCATTTTAAACTAATCGTCCATTAGCAATATCCATTATGAAAGTCACATAGTAATTAAAACACATCAACATAAGAAGCACATATTAATATTAAGGCACATACATCAATAGTACATAAATTTACAATTAAAAGATCACATATCTTTCACTTTTGCAATTTGATAATTATTAAGCATCTAATAGAACTTTATGGAAACATGAGGTATCATTCACCAAAGGGGTGGAGATTCCATCTCGGCTTTTTTTCTTCTTGTGCTCCCTTGTAGTTGTTTGTGTACACGTGTGAAGGATGTTGTGTCCCAATCAAATGTTGTTGGCTCACCTATTGACCTCCTAGCCTACTCCTTGTGTACTCTTCTTCCCCATGGACATTTGACATGCAATGGGGATGTAAAGTAGAGGAATAACACTATTCGATGGAGGAGAGGACTCCTGGCTCAAGATTTCCCTGTCTAATGGCCTCCACTACACCAAATTCACTACAGACTTCATAGTTACTCACAATAGCATTATGTAAACCATCCAACAATAGGGCAGAAAATGATCCCTTCCCATAATTTTCTCTTTATTTTATGGGAGGCTTCATAGGTGACACTTGTTATACAATTATTTTTATTAATCTAAAAGTTTGATTATTCACCCTTCCATGTGTCATCCTCTCATCAAGGCTCCTAAATTATTACTTACTTTAATTATTATTTAAAAATAATATTTTTCCTCACCCTATCATGACTACCTATTCCTTCTCCTGGTTGTCTCTTGATCCCCCTTTTATATTCGTTATTTTTGTGTTCATTATTGAAGTCAACTGGTAGGTCTTAGATTTGGTTCCCCAACAACACCCTAGTTTATCTCAAATTGGCTCTTTCCACATTGAGGTTCTCTCATCAAACTAAATTTCTCTAATTTAAATTATTATTGTTTATTTTATTCACCACCCTCTTTCCTTAATGAGGTTAAATTATACTAGGACTTATGTTCCGAATTAACTCTATATCCATTTACCCTTTTTTCTTATTAAAACACTTACATACTTTGGAGTTACTTTATATGCACATTATCTACCTAAGATTTTCCAAATGTGGGAAGGGTAGAGTTACTCAATTAGTCCAATCTTTTTATTTCTTCTTATTCTCCCTTTACCTCAAGGTTTACTATTGATTTCGTTAACTTGGTTCTAAAACCTCACTTACTACATTATGTGAATTAGTATGATTATCAAATCTTAATTTTATTTCAACAATTTCTTCTTGATGCTAAGGATGCGAGGTTAGTCATGCCCTTCAAGAAATTCCCCTGAAGTTCCAAGGGTGCCACACTAGTCGCTTTCTTCTTGATACCTAGTGTATGAAGTCGGTCGTGCCCTTTAAGAACTTCCATTGAAGTTCTCGAGGTCTCATGTCGCTTTCCCTTCAGGCATCCAACAACTACAAGGGGAAAAACTAGGTGTGACAATGGAGACTGCTATATTCTCATACATTGCCCTCTATAATGAGACTAATTGTGTTTGGGATCAAGGAATCTGCCTTGATACGTGCCCCATAGTAAAATCCTCGTAAGAGACCCAATCTAGGTTTATCCTCGCAACATTGTGATATTCAAGGCGAAGGTGCCCCAACACTTTTCAGCCCAAATCAGGACGTGACTACTAACATGTGAAATCAGGGATGTTGTCCCACCCTTCCGATGAAGTTCCATATATATTTACAACCCCACACCCATGTGTGAGTCATTTTTCCAAGCAACTAACTTGTGCCTACAACCACTAACATGTCATTATAATTCACACCAAATTTTTAAATTGATTTTTTTTCCAAACAATATTATGCAATTCAAATCAAACCAGAGGTCATCAACTCATCACATGCAAGTGCATCTGGGTGGTCTCCTACCACACTCAATACTCATTAGTAATATTTGTTCTTACTATACGTCATCTATATAATTGTGTATGATAAATCATCACCATGACATAACCATCAACATCTTCATTATGTATGAGCAAGAAATAATGTAATTAAACAACATAATGAATCCATCACATGACTAGATCTAGTCATAAAACACGTCCATCATAGTTATTGTCATCATAACATCGAACTGGAAAATAATTATTGTTGCATCCAGTAATAGTGAAAGTTAAATATTTGGATCCTCGACTTGAGGTTCTAAAAGAATAATGTATGAGGCCCAAGGCTATATCCAGGCTAATGTCATATCGGGGTCAGTAAACTAGAGTGGGGCACTACATACACACCATCTTAACACTGGACTTTGTCTTGACTTACTCATAACAAGAAAGGAACGTGATGACACAAATCCTTGGCATCCTCCCAAGTGGATGAACTAGGACTATAATTGTCCCGCTAGACCTTAACTTGGTCCACCAATCATTGTCTAAGTTGCCGAGTTCGTTGGTCCAATATGCAAATTGGTTCAGCCATCACCGTGCCCTCCTCTAAGACCTGCAAATGAACCAAGTAAATAACATGCAAAGGATCTGAAATATAATGACTTAATATAGACACATGGAACACATCATGCATATGTGCTAAATATGTAGGTAAAGCTACCCTATATGCCACCGACCCTTTCCTTTCTATGATTTCAAAAGGTCCCACAAATCGTGGAGATAATTTTGATTGCTTCCAAAAACTTATGGAGCTCTTTTGGGGTCTTACTCTAAAAAAACCCTATCTCACACTTCATAACTTCAATCCATCTGATGAGCATTATCATAGCTCTTATGTCGATATTGTGCTCCTTTAAGCCTCTCCTTAATCATGGTCAGTTTTTCTTCCATCTCTTATACTGCTTCTGGTCTTATTAATACTCGATCCTATAACCAAGAGGTGTTCTACAAGGCCTCCCTTATGAGAAATCAAATGGTGCCATCTTGATGAAGCTTTGGTAACTGTTATTGTAAGAAAATTTAACTAATGGTAAAAACTCTTCCTATCTCTTTTGTTTGTCCATCACATACAATCACAACATGTCCTCGTGGATTTGATTAGTCCTTTCTATTTAACCATCTTTCCCAGGGTGATAATAAGTGTTGAAGTATAACTGGGTTCCCAAGGCTTCTTGGAAACTGGTGCAAAACTTCCGTGTAAAAACACTGCTCCCCTATCTGATATGATCTTCTATAACACACCATTAATCTCACAATCTCATCAATAAAGACTCTGTCTATCTCAAGTTCCTTATATATAGTCTTAATTGGTATAAAATGGATGCTCTTTGTCAACATGTCTACCACTATGAATATGGAATTATGTCTTCTTGTAGTCATTTGACTAGTCCCACAATGAAATCCATTGATAAAACTTCCCATTTAGACTCGGGTATCTCATGGGGTTGCAATAATCTTGCTCGATGTTTATGGTCAACTTTTACTCGTTGACACTCTAAACATCTCGCTACAAATTTTACAATGTCCTTCTTCATCCCCTTCAAAAAGAAGAATGGATTTAGGTTCACACAAATATTTTTGACAACGGGGTGTGCCATGTATGCAAATCAATGTCCTTTGTTCAAGATTAGTTGACGTATATCTTCATTTGATGGCACATATATTATTCCATGGAATCTTAGTAGTACATCACTATCAAGGGAGTACCCTTCGTACTTTGGGATCATGATTTCATCATCCATTAAACTCTTTCTAAATTCATCATACCAGGTGTCCTTAACTTGTAAATTGAGTAACTTCCCCCTCATGTTTGTCTTTAAGAGAATCACCGAAAATATTCGAGGTATCCTACTTAAAGCATCTCCCACCCTGTTTACTATTCCTTTTATGTAAGTAATATCGAAGTCATGTTCACTTATTGGTTCTTACCATCTTCTTTGTCTGGAATTTAAATGATCTTGGGCGAAGATGCGTTGTAGCCCACAATGATCAGTCCTTAGCTCAAACTTCCTTCCTAGTAGGTAGCATCTCCGAACCCTTAGGGCGTAAATAAAAACTTCCATTTCTAGGTCAGGCATTGTGTAGTTCCCCTCGTGGGTTCTAAGTATTCTTGAGGCATACACTATTACTTCCTTCTTGCATCAATACACAACCCAATCCTTCCTTAGAGTCAACATTGCAAACCAAAAATTCCTACTCCATATTTGGTACTTTTAGGATTGGTGTCATTTTCAGTAATACTATTAACCTTTACAACACCTCTTCACATTTTTCAGTCTAAACAAACTTGTTGTTATTTATTTGGAGTTTGATAATGGGTGTTGCTATCTTCGAAAATGCTTCAACAAATCTGTGATAATACACCAATAATGCCTAGGAAACTATGTATTTCATGAATATTAGTTAGTGTTGACCATTCGATTATGGCCTTGATCTTTGTCAGGTCTACTGCAATACCCTCCCCAGAGATAATGTGCCCAAGATATTGGATCTAGGATTGATGAAAGGGACACTTTCATGGATTCCCATACATGTTTGTTTTGGCCTAGTGATCTGGTGGAGATCATGATATGATCTTCTGTAACACACAATGTAATATCACAATCTCATCAATAAAGACTCTGACTATCTCAAGTGCCTTATATATAGTCTTAATTGGTATAAAATGGATGCTCTTTGTCAATGTTTCTACCACTACGAATATGTAATTATGTCTTCTTGTAGTCATTAGTAGTCCCATAATGAAATCCATTGATAAAACTTCCCATTTAGACTCTGGTATCTCATGGGGTTGCAATAATCTTGCTAGATGTTTGTGTTCATCTTTTACTTGTTGACACTCTAAACATCTCGCTACAAAATTTTTACAATGTCCTTCTTCATCCCCTTCAAAAAGAAGAATGGATTCAGGTTCACACAAATATTCTTGACACCTGGGTGTGCAATGTGTACAGCTCAATGTCCTTAGTTCAAGATTAGTTGACATATATCTTCATTTGATGGCACATATATTCTTCCATGGAATCGTAGTAGTACATCACTATCAAGTGAGTACCCTTCGTACTTTGGGATCATGATTTCATCCTCCATTAAACTCTTTCTAAATTCCTCGTACCAGGTGTCCTTAACTTGTAAATTAAGAAACTTCACCCTCATGTTTGTCTTTAAGAGAATCACCGAAAAGATTCGAAGTATCCTACTTAAAGCATCTCCTAACCTATTTACCATTCCTTTTATGTAAGTAATATCAAAGTCATGTTCACTTATTAATTCTTACCACCTTTTCTGTCTGGCATTTAAATGATCTTGGGTGAAGATGTTTTGTAGCTAACAATGATCAGTCCTTAGTTCAAACTTCCTTCCTAGTAGGTAGTGTCTCCAAACCTTTAGGACGTAAATAATAACTTCCATTTATAGATCATGCATTGTGTAGTTCTCCTCATGGGTTCTAAGTATTCTTGAGGCATACACTATTACTCTTCCTTCTTGCATCAATACACAACCAAATCCTTCCTTGGAGGCAACATTGCAAACCAAAAATTCCTACTCCATATCTTGTACTTCTAAGGTTGGTGTCATTTTCAGTAATACTTTTAACCTTTGCAACACATCTTCACATTTCTCAGTATAAATGAACTTGTTGTTCTTTCTTTGAAGTTCGATAATGGGGGTTGTTATCTTTGAAAACACTTCAACAAATCTACAATAATACACTAGTAATGCCTAGGAAAATATGTATTTCATGAATATTAGATCATGTTGACCATTCGATTATGGCCTCGATCTTTGTCAGGTCTACTGCAATACCCTCCCCATAGATAATGTGCCCAAGATATTTGATCTGGGATTGATGAAAATAACACTTTCATGGATTCCCATACATATTTGTTTTGGCCTAGTGATCTGGTGGATATCCATGCTTATTTTGGCCTAGTGATCTGGTGGAGATCATGGTAATGCTTGTTATAACATGTTTATTGTTTTGGCCTAGTGATCCGGTGTGGATTGTGGTAAATCATGGTTTCTATTAATGAGGGTGAGGTGGTTTAGCCTCGAGATGCTCTGGTTGGTTCTTTTAGTTTGAGTCCCACATTCATGCTTGGAATATGGCACGAGGGTGATTGGCTGAAGAGAGTGTTGACCACTAGTGCCAATGACCCATAGAAGTACACTCCCTTTTTTCGCAAAAGGGATAACACCTGATCGATGTGTTCGTGCTGTACAACTATCATCATCAGTTTCACTTCCAAGATGTTATGTAAACCCTTTCTGCATGTGTATAATGTAAATAATCTCAGTAGATTCGTGTCATGTATGTAATTGCCTTGGTAAACCTACTTTTATGTTGACGATTTACATTCCGGGAGGTTTTTTGTCTCACCGATCCATTCTCGGATGGTCGACAAAGTTTTCCTCCAGTCTTACCCCAAAGACGGAATGAATTTTGTCCCTGGGATCTTAGGCGAGTCCTAGTGTTCTAGATCGAGTCTATGTAAAAGTGATTTGGGAATAATCCTAACTATTTGGTTAGGTTATTTTATTACAAATTGGTTGGTCTGCTGAATTATATTTGTATCGCAGAAATGGGTAGTCTGTGAGGGTCTTTTACAAATGGGTTTTCCCCCTTGAGATGTAAAAATAAGAAAATTATGATGTAAAGTGTCTTGAGGGTTGGAAATATAATTTATCCCCTTATAGGTTAATTATTTAAATTCTCTGGCCAAAAATTAGTTAAAATCCTAAGCCAAAAATTTAATTAATTATAGGTCCTGGGTAAATTTAAATTCTCCAAAGACAAAATTCGTCAGTCCTTAAAAATCAAAATTTAAAAGGTCTCGAGACTAAGGTAAATTAATTATTTTGCTAAATTTTAAGCCTTTGGTCCCTAGGGATTAAATCAAAGTCAAATTTTTTGAGGAAATTAACTGAAATTTTTTATTTTTGAGTTAATTAAAATGCATTTAATTGAAAAATTCGAATTTCCTCGAGAATTTAAAATTTCGACGGATGAGATTAAAACAAAGTCTGATCCTCATCAACGGTTGAGATTGCTTTGGCGAGGATCACTCGAACTAGCCATTGGAGGATTTATCTTAAAATAGGAAGTCATTTGTTAGTCGAATCATCCAACCTTTGAGTCGTGTGCTGAGCTAAAAGCTTTCGTGTAATATTTTTTTTGAATAATAAAGAAAGACTTTGGGGTTAATCTTTGTCGGTGTTACTCTTCATGGAAATACTATAAGATGTGTTGTTTTTCATGTGTAATTTTTTTTAGCCATTGATAATAGCTTCTGAAGAGTGATTTGAGTACAAGTATCTTCCTCAGTCGCTGGGGTTTAAGTGATAATCTAAATTTTGAATGTAATAGCATGTATCTCTATTTATCTAAATTTTATTATCATTTTCTCGCTCAATTTCAATAGCTGAATTGAGTTTTGCAGGAAAGTCTTAAGTTTTAGATCATCAGGCATTCAGGGAAGTTTTCAGTTGGACTAGTCAATTCCCGATCCGTGTTTTCTGAAGAGCCCAACTTAATTTGATCCCAGGCTTATTATAAGATTTTTATTGGTGATGCATGAAGGGTTCTGAGTTAAGCACCTCCTTTAAAATTTAAAAAAAATGTGCGAAGTTGAAAAATTTGGTTGTTGAGAGCCTTAGATTATCAAATCTGGGAGTGGAGTTGGACTCGCACTCCTCAGATTTGATAGATCTTCCATTCTTGTGCATAGATCTGTCAAGTTTTTTTTTTTTTGGTTTTCTGACTTGGGTTTCTGGGGTTTTATTTCTTTTTGTATATCTGGGTTCTGGGTGTTTGTGTTTTCAGGTACAGGTTGTAGATCTGAAAGTCAAGTTTGAATTGAAGCTAGAACTAGGCCCTGGAGGGTAGGATCTGGCCTCAAAACCAAATTTTGCAAGGGCATTATTTTTGTAGTCCAAGGGTTTTAAATTTTTTTAAATCTGGAAATAATTTTACAGGGTTTCATTGAAGTAGAACATATCAACTAAATCAGAAGTTTCTCAGAAAGTTTCTAAGGGTCATTGAGCTACCATTTGCTGGATTCAGAATTTCTCTTTCTCTGAAAATTTTTCGAAATCGTTTTTGCTTCCTGGGGTTCTTAATAGAAAATTTCGGATTTGTTTTGCTGCCTTGGGTTTATTCTTGCTGTGTTTTTCTATTCTCTGGGAGATTTCAAAAATTTTCCTATGTTTTTTTCTCCTTATCTTCATTTTTGCATCCCCTTGACTTCCATCTACTCACTTATCATTGCCCTCGCTGCTCCTTCAACCTACAAAAAATCAAAACGACATCTAAGCCTGCAGCTACAACTCCCACGATATTTCCAACCTGCAATCTTCAAATGCTGCCATCGTTCTGTTCATCACCCTGATAGCCCCCGTCATTCCTCCTTCATTGATCCGCAACACCCTCCGCTCCTAAACCTGCACGTTGCCATCACACCCTTCATCCCCTCACAACCTTTCTCCCCGCGTCTTTCCTTCCTTGCCGTCGCCATCCAACTTATTTCACCCCCGTAGCACTTGCAAACAAATTTTACGATTTCAATTTTTTTGTGCATTTGTTGAGTTAGATAGGTTTAATGCATCTTCACTTAACAAACAAATAATTTTTTTTGAAGCTCAATTTCTTATTTTTTTTTTTTTATTTTATTTTATTTTCAAATTACCTCTTTTTTTTTCTTTAAATAATTTATTTATTTAAATTTTAAACATTTAAAAATCTAAAAAAGTTCTAAACATTTTAAAAAACCCTAAAAAAAGGGCTTCATTTTCATGTGACTTTGAGATCGTCTAAATTTTTTAGATTCAAAAGTAAAATTTTCACGTTAATATATATATATATATATTATATATATATATATATATATATATATATATATATATTTTAATGTGGCCTCTGGCCCAGTGATAAAAAATTAAAAACATTATTAAATAAGTTTGATTTGTTTTGGTCACATAAAAAATCTTAATTGAGCATTTACCACATTAGTCTTGCTTCATAAAACTTAGCACATCGAAATTTTTTCCTAAGGCTTAATTAAATTGTCAATTTAAAATTCCTTCTTGGTGTTCTTTTGTGTGTTAAGGGTAAAATCTAAAAGAGAACTTTTGTGGTATTAACATTTTTCATTTCTCTATAGTTAAACACGCTTAATTTTTTTTAATCTAAGGATTGACTATAGGAAAGTGGTAAATTTTCCTAGATTTGGGTCACTAAGCGTAAATCATTTTAATTCTAGGATTGTGAGTTGATTAACATCTAAATTTCATGGCTTTTTAAAAGTATTTGGATCTCTAGAAATTTAACTGCTAGAATATCTCGCATCTATTTAAATTGATCATCATTGCTTGAATTATTTGACGTGTGTTACATGTTAACTATTTTGCGAATATTTTCAAGTAATTGTTAAAGTGTTTTGTCGTGGAATTGTAATAGATTGCATATCTTTATTTGCTAACTTGAGTAATTTTGAGCATCTATTGACATTGATATTAAATTGCAAAGAATTTTTTGTTCTCTTTGAGCTATAATTGTATCAAGAAGATTTGAAATAAGCTTGTGGTTTAATTGTAATATTTTTAGGAGTTCATTTTTTAACCTTCATCTAATAAAGCGAACATTTAATTTTGGTGATTGAGGGCTTTTGTGACACAAGTGTTTCTGATCCTGGAGTATAAATTCATCTCATCATCTAGTGCATTCACATATAAGTTAGCTTTGCATAAATAAAATTTACTTCCAAGCATAAGCTTGGTCGATAGAGATATAGGTATCCTTCCATCTTTGCTTGAGAAGCCTTCTTTTAATAGTACTTAAAACGATGACCTTGCAGTCGTCAAAGCCACCGCTCTCTGTAGCACTGGAGGCACTAGTTATGTTAGATTTTCAGGAGAGGTATCATTAATTATACCTTAGTGTGCTTCACCTTATCTTCTCTTTGCCAATTACTACGAAATCAGGCTCAACACAAAAAGGATCGAAGGATTCACATTTAAGTAGGCATTTAACTAGAATCAACCAAGATTCTTGCATCTCACATTAGCTTTAGGATTTGCATTTCATATAAGATAGTCATTCATCTAAGAAACAGTTGCTAATCGTTTACTTGGTCTTAATTTCCCTAGCAAGATCGTTGACTCCATAAGACAGCAGTATCAGTCATTTAAAATATAATCAAATAATCAAATCCTATATGTCTTGATAAATATTAAATCAAGTACTTGGTTGCTTCACTGTGTCTCTCGAACTGATAGTTTCCCGAATAATTCTTCTTCATTCCATTTTTCCATAGGGTCTACCCCCCTTAGCTTGCTATAGGGAGACAACTTAAACGGAGAGATTGGGGATCAGGGTGACAACCCCCAATCTGAGCTGTTGTTGTGGTGCCTAGAAATTTTGTGCGACAACATTTTTTGGTGCTGTTGCCGGGATATTTTATTCTCAACACTTCAACAAAATTTTATCTTCATTCTCTTCATATAATCTTTATCATTTTTTCCAGCAACAACAACATTTTTTGGCGTCGTTTCCAGGGATGTTTTATTCTCGGCATTTCAACGACATTTCCTCATCATTCTTCTCATCTTTTCATTTGAGCCCACAACGAAAACATTTTTTGGCACCGTTGTCGGGGATAGAGGTTTTTTGTCCTTGGTCCTCACAACATTTTTCTAATCATCTAATCTTTCATCATTTCTTATTCCATCATCACAACATTTCCTGGCATCATTTGATCTTTTCATCACCTTGTCTTTCTCATCCCATTAATCATTTCATCTGCACTTTTAGCACCTAGACATTTTGGTTCGTTTCTTGTTTGGGTGGCGACTCCACTTATTCATCCATTGTTTCTCAGACAAGAAACCCTCCCTTATATCCAGTTGTTTTTACCTTTTGGATCCTAGAGCTAGATTCATTTTCAAGTGGCGACTCCACTTCTTTCATTTCTTACAAGAATTTCTACTAGAAGCTAGCTTCTTGTGGATCTCTTGATTTTCTTGTACAGGGGTCTCTCTCTAGCAACCATTTGGTCCCTCCTTATCCCTTTAAGCAAATCATCATGGATGACTTGTTTACCCCGTGTAATTTTACTGACTTTCTCCATGATATGCCAGAAGAGGCCATTCATAAATTGCCTTTCTTCTCGGGTGGTGATTCAACCACTGCTTGAGAGCATCTATGCAGAGTTACTCATACAATAATCAAATATTGTAGTACTTCCCATTATAAACATGAGGATGTCAAGATGCGTCTATTTTCCTTTTCTTTAGAGGGTGATGCTTTGAATTGGTTTCATAATTTCCCTGAAGATTCTTTTGCTTCTTTACAAGACATCATCCATGCTTTTAAAGATAGATAGGGAGATCAAGGTGGCTCGCCTTGTGCCTCTAGTACTATGAAACAGGATGAAAATAATCTTGTAAAGGATCTGACTGTCAATAAAAGATTTCAAGACAATTCTCCATATTAGAATGATGAATCCACTTGTACCGTTGCGAGGCGAATTCATGATAGTGGAAAAATAGGAACAAGTTATCAAATCAACATCGACAATGAAAGGGAAAATGATAAGCATCTTATAGAAGAACTAAAGCAGTTGGTTAAAGACGTACAGTTCAGTCAAACGCAGCTGGTAAAAAATATAGAGCTTAGTCAAGAAAAAATTATAGCTGATTATGCCAAGGATATGAGAATTTTGTACACTCAACTGGAAAAATGTGATGAGGAGATGGAAATCATGAAAATTAAACACTCTGATCACGTAGCCACCGTAGTATAAAAGTATGCTCATAATATGAAGGCTACGAGGATAGACATTTCTATGTGGAATTTTGCATCTACGGATAAACACAACTTCCCTAAGTGGGTAGCTACACTTAGAACAACAGATTTAAAGAGTTTAACCTTTTCCTATAGAAGATAAATAAGACAAGGGACCTACTTGTTATCTTTCGCTTCCCTTTGTCTCCTTTGAATAACTTCCGTCACTCCTTCTCGAACTGAATCTGCTCGATAAGTACCTGCAATCATAAACAAAGGATAAAAAACCAATCAAAGCAAGAGATCTATATACTATAAGCAAATGGAATCGAAATCATTTACACATATAATCATCATACATAAAGACAAAAATATGGGAGAAGGTGTAAACAAATTTATTAAGTAGAATGAAGAGTTACAACCAAAGAAGTTCGATCCCATGTCACTCATCCAGCTTGAGTTCCATCCTTCATCACGCCAAAAGCACAACACTCCGACAGCATAATAATACTTGCTTATAATCTCAAACCTCAAAACAACAGTATCTCCTTACAAATTCTCAAAGTCCAGCCCCTAATCACTATGATGAGTGCTCAATTTATAGGGAAATGGAGGTGGTTTTTTCATAAATTGGGCATTGAATGGATTTCCTATTTGGGAGTTAGTTTCCATGGAGGAAGGGATGAGAGGGTAGGAGGTTATTTGATTCATTCCCTATCCAATTTCGAGCTCATAGGAGAGGATAAGAGGTGGGAATATTCTAGAATGGTCTAGAATGTAGGAATATTCCCAGAATCCTATGAAGATTTCGCTTAATCTCGCCTAATGCAGGTGAAAGTGGGCCTAGGTGCTCTTCAGAGCAGGCTTGAAAGGGCCTAAGTGCTCTGTAGAGCACTTACCCCTGACCAAGGCTGCGCTGGTCCCTCAAGGAGTCATTTAAGGATGTTTTTATGCTAGGAAACTCTCATGAATGATGGCATTCAATGTGACGACTTGTCTAGGGCATGTAGCAACAGAATTAGGGTTTGATGAGCCCTAAAAGTACTGATATGAATGATGGGAGTGATGTGCCCAAAGAGACCTGTGACAGTTGCCCCCTAAAGCATGAAGTCGAAAATGATAATGTCGAGTGATATGCTTTACGGTGTGATGAGGAGGTTCTGAAGAAGATGGTGACCTGCATCAATTACAATACATAATATCATGATATTTTGGATTTTTCACGAATCGCTGAGGTAAGGCATACCCATGCTCAACATATAAAATTTCATTACATGTACATAGATAGTCATCTACAAATATAGACCCATGATGGGATGACCATCAGTGTAAAGCCATCGTATAGATGATTTAGTACTCTCCTGAAATCGCAGCCCAGATGGATGAAACTAGATTTGGGGTCTTCTATCTTGTTCAATCGTCCACTCAAGTACGAGTCTAACCATGTGAATATGTGATCTGTAGTCAAACATGGGAAGACACCATCTGATTACCAGCCAATGATGTAAGCCGTTAACAGATGCGAGAGAGATCACCAATAATGATAATGATTCTCAAGGTACTGTAGTACATTCTGCATGGTGTGAATGGATTTTTTGATGTTGAAAACCATACAAAGTCTTCCGGTCGAAGACCAGTGACGTCAACCTATCTCTGGAAGCGAGAAACTTTCCATTGATGTATGCAAGCCCCAAGGTACTGAAAGGGTGTTTCTAAGTCAACTTCTTGGATAATGTGTTGATGTTGACAAGAAGCGACTTGTCGCAGGAGGGCCTTTATGTATCCCACATCAACAACATGAAACAAGCGTAATGATTTTTGGAGACGGAACGTGACTGATGACACAAGGTTCAGGAATGACAGTCATGAAAATGAAGGTTTATGAGTATTGCAGAGGATGAATTTAACTGAGTGACTTCTCTTGAACATGTCGTCGACACTAAATGAATTGAAAGAATTGACCCAAAATCAAAGCAATGGATGGTATGATAGACCATAGGTATGATAACCATCAAGCAAATAACCCAACCCAAATAGCCACAGTGATGAAGTGAAAGTGTTGTGTTCAAGAGCGACCTGCTACCATAAAGTGGTTTACCCCTTTTCCAATTTTCCCCAGTCATTTCTGACCAATACCTCTTTATTTTTTATCAAGCTTGAGGAGGATAACATATGCTTCTTGTATAATTCCACCGTTCGGGTGAATCCATTGCTATATGATGTTTTAATGAGTCTAGCGAAGGTGAAACTCGGTCTTGTCATGATGGACACGTTTGTCGCTATTTGATGTTTTAACGAGTTTAATGACAATGATCACTCGGTCCTTTTCATGTTTAGAGAGTTTAAAAAGGGACAAAAAGAAAACTCCACAAGTTTTTTTTCATAGATTTGTCTCTCAAGTTCAAAAAAGCATAAAATAAAATGAGAGAGAACCTATTGACCATGTTCGATCAACGTATTCCTTTTTCATAAATAATCTATCTCAGTCTAGAAAAGGGTTAAAATTATACTGAGTAGATGCCGTTTCCATCATTAACAAGCTGAAAAGGAAAAGCGCTTGGTAATCTTTTCATATTTCGAGTGTCTGAAAAGAGCTTAAAGGGGACTCCACTTAGAGGAACGAGTGGTGTCTAGGATAATCACTGGTTTTGGTGATGTTGGAACTTATCAAAACATGTTGATTTATGTGAAGAGGTTGGCTAATAAGACCACTCATTGCAGTTGTTCCTCAAAAAGGGTAAAACAACCAAGTGAAAGCGTATGATCGGCCAAGAAGATAGTGACGATGGAAGGAGAAAAACTAAGGCTCATTTGAAGGAAGAGGTTGATAGAATAACAATCATGAGGGTTAAAATGGAGATGGGTTAATTTTTACACAAGTTTGAACCATAGGGAACTATGCTTGGATGCAATTTCATGTTTACACAAGCTTGAAAAGAAAAACTATGCTTGGATTCAATTTCATGTTTATACAAGCTTGAAACGAAAAACTATGCTTGGATTGGTTTACATGCCCCCAACATGATGACTTGATTCTAGGTGCATGCCCCTCAAGCTTCATTGCATTCACCTAAGTAGATTACTTGTGGCTATGACATTGATGGAATGAAGGTTCATTTACGAGATCAAGTGAAAGACTCGACTGGGATTTTACGAGATCTAATCAAAGACTCGAACTGGACACAAGACAAGGAACTATGCCCTGATTTCTTGTTTCATTTTTAACGAGCTTGACACAAGACAAGGAACTATGCTCTGATTCCTTGTTTCATTTTTTAACGAGCTTGACACAAGAAAATGAACTATTCTCTTACCCTTTGTTTCATCTTTTAATGAGGTTGACACAAGACAAGGAACTGTCCTCATACTCCTTGTTTCATTTTTTAACGAGCTTGACACAAGACAAAGAACTATGCTCATATACCTTGTTTCATTTTTTAACGAGCTTGACACAAGACAAGGAACTATGCTCATATTCCTTGTTTCATTTTTTAACGAGCTTGACACAAGACAAGGAACTATGCTTATATCTTTGTTTCATTTTTTAATGAGCTTGACACAAGACAAGGAACTATGCTCATATTCCTTGATCACGACCCATAAGACGTCATGAATTCCAAGAGGTTCTCATAAGATGGGAGAACAACGCTCTAGAAGGAGAGATATGGTTCCAATGCCCCCAGTACATAATGCACAACATCACAGAATTGATTGTCCATTGATGTAGGCATGGAATGGGTTGCCACATAATTAACATATGGCGGGGAAGATACCATTGGGACAAAAGGACCATTTAGGGAAGATGGTTGACTGGAATCCATATTTGGACCGAGAAATGAAAGCTGGTTAATGGTGACAATTCTGCCTTCATGCAGGAAACACATCACTTGAAAGAGTGTTGAAACAATAGCTCCCATTTCATAAACATAGTCGCGCCCAAGAAGTAAATTGTAATCTAAAGGGCCTGGGACTACCATCACATTAAGATAAACAAATTTTCCTCCCAAATTAATAGGCAATTGAGGAAGGATCCCTAATGGTTGACTAGTTCCTTTGTTAAAAGCCAACAAATTCTGGGTAACAGGCACAAGTGGCGGCAAACCAAGCGCTTGCCAAGCAGTAGAAGAAAGTATACTCACAGATGCAGCTTCATCTATAATAGTGCCTAGTACAATCATATTACAAACCTGTACTATGATCTGGAAAGGCACATAAGAAGGAAGACAACATCCTACCAGTCGATTCTAATCAAAGAAATTGACCAGACTACTTGGAGGGGGTACCGTAAGAACAAGAGAATTACCCCCTTGAGTTACGAGAACGGGAGGATTTTCCTCATGTCTTGATGGAATAGGAGAGTTGCATCCAACCTCATTGGAATCTAAAGAAATGAAAAGAACCTGAATGGTATCATACTCACTCTCTACGGGAAAGGTACGATTAACTGAAGGTGAAATCGGGTCAACTATTTCCTAGACCTTTGATGGGTCAGGTATAGACTCATGTGATTCACATTCAGAGAGAGTGGGTTTGATTGACGGTTGATTTGGGTCAGTCACTTTATCAACTAGTGAAGGATTAAGGGAGAGTCTCCTATAACCAGATGGAAGTCATTGCGGAGAAGTAGGACGGTTATCCAACACTTTTTTGGCTTCATCCAGATAGGGACTAAGGTGAATGGGGTGATTCCCTTCACATAACCTACATGGAAACTTAACTTTACCCTTATTTCCATGAAATTTACTACCACTAGTTGATGGTGTGTCACCAACATGATCTCCAGAAGTTTATGACACAGGATGATGTGAACGAGAAGACCATTCTTCTAAGATCTGAGGAATACCAGAACAGTTTCAAAGAAAATGGTCTCCCATACAAAGTTTGTAAGGATACCAAAGTTTGTGAGGCTTATCGGATGGTTTCTCATCAGAAGTTGCATTCGAAGCAATGGTTGCTTGGTTGCCCCCTATAGTGGCCAATTTATGGTGCTAGATTAGACTAGATTTATTATCGACCTGGGTAAGTAAACTTTGAGGCGTGTGCCTAAAATCTATAGGCATAAAGGATTCCTAACTAAGTGCTTGTGGTGATAGGCGACAATACTTCTTTACAGAAGGTTGAGGTATGTTTCCTCTCACTTTAACACTCAGATTACCTAGATTATCTAACTGTCTTAGAGATACAGAGTATAGCTAGACTGATATTTGAATCCCCTTACAAGGATGTTGTGCACAAAACTCTGTCTAGTTACCACTGGAGCACTTATAAAGAAATAAAAAACACACTGAACTTTTAAATACATGCACAAACATAGTTCATGGAAATGCCTTAAAACATAACGCTGGACCAAGTCTCTTACAAGACCCGATTCAATGATCTAACGATGATATCTTTAAGCAAGCACCATGGATTCCATTTGTGAGAAATCGTAATCGAATTGACAAAATCATTTGCATGGAGATAACATTAACAATATGCGTTTTATGTAAATTCAAGATCTGTGAAAATGATATTAAATGACATACATTCAAAAGCAATAAAATGCGTTCTACGTAAATTTAAAAACAATGAAAATGAAAGGCACAGTATACCAATCCATGCAGGGCCCGTCCATGTTTCAATGGTACACTGGAATGAGCTCAATCAATCGACAATGTTAACACATGAACAATGCTGGAGTGAAATCGTAATCGTATTCAAACACTAAGAGTTGCAATCACATATATGAATTCGGTCCTTTTAAAAACAACACACAGAGGTACCATAACATTGTTTGTAAACAAAACGATACAGAGTTTTTATCCCCTTCCTATCTTGAGTCGAATGCACATTCATTGAAGTAGCTGTTCCTGCTTTTACAGTGGAATGATTTTCGGTCATTCTAAGATGAACCGATTTCCCAAAAAGACAAAACGATTTCCAAAAAGACAAAATGAAGCCGGTTTAGAAACCATGGCTTTTACTGCCTTTGTAACCAAAAAGGCTGGGGTTTGACCCAGCGTTGACTGCATAAGTAGGAGCTTTTGATCTGCTGTAAAATCGATTTTTCTTCATGCTTGTACATTCAGGAGCTCGTCCTTATCCACTGCTTTGGCTTGCCTATCATGCCATGTGTCAGATGATAAACTATTTACAGGATGTGATATCTTCCTGAGACCTTTTTGTTAAAAATTCCTATTTTCTAACATAAAAACTCATAAATTAACTTTAATGCGAACTAACAACTATAACGCTATTAACTAATCAATTTCAATGGATGTAAAGAGGTCTATGGAGGGAAAAGATAAGCAATTGATGATGTTTTTAGAAGAAAAAGAGGGTAATGGATTGGTACCAACATCTCCTCCAAGCTTAATGTCTTAGCATGTCCTCATGCTAAGCTTGATGTGCTGCCTCTATACTCTATCCCTGCCTGAACCTCTGCTGCCTTCAACAATGCGTCTATGTTCTTTTTAGCCTGGGCTTCCTTCTGGGTGTGGAGCTCATGCTTCAAACTCTTGTATTTCTCCTTGATGGATTTCTTCTAGGTATACCACTTGGTTGCCCAGTTACAAATGTCAGCCTGTTCAGTCTTGAGCTCTTTAATTTGCTCCTTGAGCTTTTCATTCTTCTGCTGGGTTTTCTTACTATGAACGTTTAACATCTCATTCTCCTTTTTAATAACTTTTTCCGGCATGTTGGCTTCCATCAGTTCTTCCTTTAATCTTTCAATTTACTTCTCCAGCTTCCTTTGTTTCTTAACTGCAGGTGGTGAATCTTTTCCTTGCCTATTATTGCTCTCAACCTCCACTTCGGCTTCTTCTTGTCCATGCTGTGAGTGAGCACTGCTTTCGATATCCATCGGTGCATGTGCCTTGGATTCAGGTTGATATTCTTATGACTGGGTCTTTTGTGCTCTCCTGGATCTCCTTGTATAGGTTGTGAAAATTTTGTCTTGCTCCCTTTTCTGGGCTGCTTCTCATCTCATTTTCCTCGTCCTCACATGGCTACTGGGTGGAGGGACATCATTTGATTTGTGCACAGGAATCTCCTTGTCAATGTCAAGCATGTATCCTGAGTATTCGTGTTGCTCTTGCTCTTCTTCGCTATCCTTGATTTGATTGGCAACTAGGAACTCCTTCCATGTCTTGCCCCTCCTCTGTACTTCAAATTCAACGAGAATCTTAATTAACCCAAAATGATAGAGACTCTTGTCCTCATTACATTTCTGCTTTTGAATGGTCTTCGACATCTTGGTCAAGCTTTGCAAGAGGAAATATGGTAAACTCATAGTGCACTGCCCCTTTAAATGTAGCAGGATTTTAATATGGTACAAATAAACTATACTATATCGACCCTCTCATGTAACAAACTTTTGGATGATATACACCATCTCGTCCCATGGATGTATCAACCAGCTCCTTGGGACTCCCTTCTTCCAATTGACTGATGAAACCCTCGACCTGGACATGAACTGGGTCCATGACTTCTCTTTAAACTGTTTAGTCTTGAAGTACTTCTCTCCTTCTGGGCTGATCCCTAAGGACTATGTTATATGTCTTCTGAAACTCTAAATGAGAAATTACCTATCAGCACCTTCTCCCCATTGAATGTAAAGGCAAATTGTTTAGTCACTTCCTCGTTGCTTCTATTAAACTTTTCCAAGAAGAGTAGCCACTATTTCTCTCTTAAAATTTCAATGCAGTCATCGTGGTACTGAGAGCTATCAAATGTGTTTGGTTCTACTCTATTAGTCATTTTACAGAAAATTCTTGCCCTAACCCTCTTTGTTTATGCTTATTAATCGAACAAAGGTGTTTTAGTTTGTTACCTTTGCTTTTCGCTCCACACACTGACCTGGTGGCGTCCTCTGTTCTTCACAACCAGCTCCTTCAGTGGCTTGAGTAGTGACCAGATGACTGGCCTTAAATTGTGGCAGAGATAGAATTTTTGTAAGCCCAAACACTGTGCTTTGCTCTCGAATTTTTGTAAGCCCAAACATTGTGCTTTGCTCTCGTAGCACTTGGCGTTCTCGGCTTCCGTTCTTCTTTGAAAATCACTACACTGAATTTCTATTATGGAAAACACTTCTACAACTGAGAATGAAATAGGATTTAACAACCGACTCAACCCAATTCAATGTAATGAAAACAGAGCATACTCATAGTTTAATGACATGGGAGTAGCTGTACTGGATTGTGCGAATACCATCATGAGAATGCCACGAGCATGTATGAAGTACTGGAGCTGTAAATAATGGATAGTCGCTTTGCATGAGTCGACTTGGTCGAGCGATCATGTCATAAGTTGGTCGATTCAAATCAATGCATGAAACCATATAACATTTGGCTTCCCGAGAGTTCACCACCTATCCTTTATTTATTAGTTCTTGGTCGACTAAGGAGATGTTGGACCGAGAGCAGTTTCTATGGCTGATAGGGAGTGAATAGCAAGGCTGGGAGGGTGGTGGGATAGCGGATTAGAAAGCGTAGGAAAATATGGGGATAGGCTAGAGCGTTTAAAACATGGTAGGGACTAAAAATATGATGAGAGTGGTGGATATGTGGGGAATTAAAAATAAATAAATAAATAAAATTGAAATTGATTATAGCAATTACAGTCATTACATTTAACACTAAAGCAATCTAAGAATTTAAATGTTAAAAATAGAAATAATAACAACACTTTACACTTTTATTGATTGATCAAGAGTTGAGTTGGCATGCATAGATAGGATTTCTTGTTCAGATGTGATGAATCTTTGCTGTCCATAACAGGTGCCTCTGAGATAAATTTAGATGCAACAAGTCCCTCTGAGATCTGGATAATGTTTTCACAGCCTCTTCGAAATCTAGAAAAGACTATATGTGTGCAGCTTCTTTGATCTTTGATGTTTGATGGAGGCTTGGTGACAAGAAACCTTTGGATCTTTGCTGAACTTTGTTGAAGCTTTTGCTGAAGTGGCTTGGGATAGCAATCTCTAACAGGTCCCTTTATGTTTGTTAAACAGGTCCCTCTATTGTTGGTGCTGGTGTCATGGTCTTCTGAACAGGTCCCACTGCATAGTGCTACAAACAGGTCCCTCTGATTAAAACAAAGACACAAACAACTTCTTTATTGAAATACTGAAGTGCTGAAACAAACTTCTTGAGAATTTACAATGAAGAGGTAAACTCTTGGAAAATTTGCACTGAGGAGATGAGATAAGAAAACAAAAATGCAAAAATTATGATGCTTCTCCCCCACTGAAGTTTTGACTTGTCCTCAAGTCATTAGTGAAGCGATAAATCAATAGGAAACGAAAAGAACAAGGAATTCTTACCAACCAAAGAATTGGTTTTCAAGTAAGAATTCTGGGTTAGAGTGTGCCAGAATCTGGTTTTCACATCTAAACCATTATTTATTTTTATTTTTATTTTTATTTTACATACATACATACATACATACATACATGGAAATGAAATGAACTAAGGTAGAGATACTATAGTTGAAGGCTGCAATATC
>APFE031635915.1:128800-141622 GCA_000404065.3 Pinus taeda | reverse complement strand
CCCTATATGTACCCTATTGTTGGTGGTGTTAATTGTTGAACTCCTTTGTCACGCGGCACGCCCTTAGCAAAAAATTACCTTTCAATCAAGTCAAAATCATCGATCAAGCATGTTAAGCTTTTTCTACCATATTTTAAGTCTTGAATTAGGTAGTTTGATCAAAATTGGGCAATGTTGACTGATATCCCTAGACAATCGAGGTAGAGGCAAAGGCTAGACAAGAGGAGAAGAATCTAGATTCTAGATGGTTGATGCATCTAAATGGTTGATGCTCGAATAATTAATCATTAATGTACAATGGATGTTATATCTATCTTGATTTATGCAAAAATATGCATGTTTTCATGTCTTCTACAACTAATTTGGTATTTGAAATGTTTGTTTTGAGTATAAATGCAAAAAAATAAAAATAAAATAAAAAATATATATATATATACAGCAGAGGCTTCCGCAGACACTTCGCTTCCTAGATTTTTGGAAAATGAAGCTTCCGCGTCCCCGCTTCGTGCAACATTGCTAGGGACAACAAGCAAGCAAGATGAAACCAGCACATAGGTCAGTATGGCAACATGGTGCAGCAATGGCACATAATGCAGTACAATGATGGGTACAGTCATGATTAATGAAGCATGATGAGATGCAGCATAGTGATAATGGGTGTAGCATGGTGCAGCACAGTGAGGTGCGGCATGATGACGAAATGTAGCACAATGATAAGTGAAGGAGTCACATTGGAGAATCAGTTGAAGCAACATGTCTTCAATTGATCTCATGTATCCTCTTCTTAGAGATGATCTATGCTCTTATCTAGATAAGTCAAAGTGTTGACTTTTGTTGTAAACGTACTATCTCTCTCTCTCTGCTAAACTATTGAAGAACATATAAGAAGAATTGATCAAGGGTTTCCTCACATTGGAGTTTGTCCCTTGCTAGCGCCACATCTTGTGTCCTCTTGTCTTGGCTTGTCTTCTGCGATTTATGTTTATGTTCTATCTGCAGTTTACTTTAATGCTGAGGTGATTGCTAATTTGGAAAAGATATTGAGCTAACTGTGAAAATTGAAATAAATTGCTCTAAGCATAAAACATACCTAAAATTAACATGGTATCAGAGTTGAGGTGAAGACAATGCCCAAGACAGAGTGAGAGCAATCACCGAAGACAGTTGGGAAACGACAAAAGGATCAGTGGATTCCTCATCCCTCTTCAAATTCACTGAGGGTGAAGTCGAAGCAGAGAATATTATCAGAATGGCGCAGCAGAAGTTTCTGATGGCCTACCTAAAGATCACTTCATTGGGAAGTCTAGATCTAAGGGTGGAAAGAAAGGCAGATGCCTTGGTTGCAATAAGTTCGGCCATTATGCGGAGTGTCTGAAAGGCAGAGACACATCTCTTAATGAAGATAACAATCATTCCAGGGACATCTTCAATGATCAAAGGAATGACAAGTAATGACTGCTAGGAACTGCCGGAATTGCTGGAACTGTCGGGAACTGTCGGAACCGTCGGAACTACCAGGAAATGCCGGAACTGCCAGGAACTACCGAAACTACCAGGAAAAGCCAGAGCTGCCGGAATTGCTAGAATTGTCGGGAACTGCAGGAACTGTCGAGAGAAGCCGGAACTACCGGAACTGTCGGGAATTGCCGGAATAGTCGTAATAGCCGAAATTGCCGAAACTATCAGGAATTGGCAGAACTGTCGAGAGAACTTGGAACTGCCAGGAAATGTCGGAACTGTCGAAACTGCCGGGAACTGTCGGAACTACCGGAAACTGCCAGAACTACCGGGAATAGCCGGAATTGCCTGAACTGTCGGGAATTGTCGGAATTGTCGGGAGAAGCCGGAACTGTCGGGAAATGCTAGAACTACCGGAATAGCCGAAATTGCCGGGAACTGCTGGAATTGCTGGGAGAAGCCAGAATTGCCAGGAAATGTCGAAACTGCTAAAACTGTCGGAACTGCCGAGAACTGCAGGAACTGTCGAGAATAGCCGGAATTGCCAGAACTGCCGAGAATGACCGAAATTGCCAAAACTACGGACCCGCCGGGAACTGCCGGAATTGCTAGGAAAAGCCGGAACTGTCAGAACTACCAGGAACACTGTCAGAACTACCGGGAATAGCCGGAATTGCCGAAACTACCGAGAACTACTGGAACTGTCGGGAATTGCCAGAATTGCCAGAACTACCGAGAATAGCTCAAACTACAGGAACAACCAGAACAGTCGGGAAAGCTGACATAGAGGGCAGAAGTCGGAACTGCCGGGAACTGCCAAAGCTGCCTGAACTATCGAGAATTGCTAGAATTGTCGAAACTGTCGGTACGGTCGAGAATCGCTGGAAATGTCGAGAATCGCCGGGAACTGCCAAAGCTGCCTGAACTATCGAGAATTGCTAGAATTGTCGAAACTGTCAGCACTGTCGAGAATCGCTGGAAATGTCGAGAATCACCGAAAATGTGGAGAACAACCAGAAAAGAGGGCAGAAGCCGGAACTGTCGAGAACTGCGGGAACTGTCGAGAAAAGCCGGAACTGCCAGAACTACCGGGAATAGCCAGAATTGCCGGAACTGCCGGGAACAACTGAAATTACTGAAACCGCCGGAACAGCTAGAGCATCTGTCTCCAAAGGAGAACAGCATGCAAGGGACAACTAACATTGGGACAATTGTATGGTACTTAGCAGCAAATACACCAAGCATGCAATGTTACAGCTAGCATGCAACAGCAAGCATGCAAAGGACAACAAGCATGCTAGGGACAACAAGCAAGCAAGATGCAACCAGCACATAGGTCAGTATGGCAACATGGTGCAGAAATGGCACATAATGCAGTATAGTGATGGGTACAGTCATGATTAATGAAGCATGATGAGATGCAGCATAGTGATGATGGGTGCAGCATGGTGCAACACGGTGAGGTGCAGCATGATGACGAAATGCAGCACAACGATAAGTGAAGGAGTCACCTTGGAGAATCAGTTGAAGCAACATGTCTTCAACTAATCTCATGTATCATCTTCTTAGAGATGATCTATGCTCTTATCTAGATAAGTCAAAGTGTTGACTTTTGTTGCAAACGTACTATCTCTCTCTCTCTATGTTGAACTATTGAAGAACATATAAGAAGAATTGATCAAGGGTTTCCCCACATTGGGCTTTGTCCCTGGCTAGCGCCACATCTTGTGTCCTCTTATCTTGGCTTGTCTTCTACGATTTATGTTTATGTTCTATCTACAATTTACTTTAATGCTGATGTGATTACTAATCTGGAAAAGTTATTGAGCTAACTGTGAAAATTGAAATAAATTGCTCTAAGCATAGAACATACCTAAAATTAACAGCAATTGACACCAAAACTTTTGCCCTGGGAAACCCAAACTTGAGAGAAAACCCAACAATCTTTTCTAGGAGAAATTGTCGATTCAACAACAGTATAATCGAATATTCTCAAGTCAAACTTGGTCAACCCAAACCAACAATTCAGCATAAGTCAAACCTAGTCAAACAGGCTAAAATTTGATCTCCTACAACTACCCAGAAAGTTCAATCAAACTGAGTCAAACAAGCCGAAATTTAGCCTCCCACAGCGACCCAGAAACTCGATCAACTCCATCTAGAGGTCAACTTTGTCGAGAAAAATCTCGATTAACACAACCCATAATTTGGTCATTTCTGCCCAAAAATATCTTAATTGACACAGGTCAAACAGGCCTCAATCAATGCTGGTCAATGTTGGTCAAACCTCAATCTTCTTCTTTCTCTCCTTTGCACGTGTGAAGAAAAGAATAGATAATTTGTTGTGTTGAATGAATGAATGAAAGTGGAGGAGTCACACTAATATTTATATTAGATAAAGTGGGGTGACCTTGACCAAAAGTCACACCCTTTCACTTGTGGGGCCGACCTGTCATTTGGGGCCTACATGTGCTCCAAAATTTATAATTTAAATTTAATTTTGTTGCTCTTTCAAAGGTCAACTTGTGTAGTTGAGGAATACCTCCCACATCTACCCAAAAATCAACAACAGCATTAGCTGAGATTAATGATTTTGCAACAAAGTTTGAGGAGGAGTTCTCATTAATGGTTGCTCGTCTTTCTGGCACTAGTGTTAAAAGTGTCTGGTTTATGGATAGTGATGCATGGTTCATAGATAGTGAAGCATCTCGCCATATGATAGAAATGAGGGAAGTATTCCTTAGTGTTTCAGAGACGTATTCAGATATCCAGGTGAGAGTTGGTATGAGTACCATACATGTAGTGAAAAGGGTTGGAACAGTGTTATTCCAACGAGAATGGAGAGGATCTCTAGAGGTAGAAAAGGTGTTGTATGTCCTAGAGCTGAAGACAAACTTGCTCTCAGTCTTAGCTTTGGATGACGCAGGATATGATGTTGAGTTCTAGAAGGGACAAGTATTCATACATTCAAACAAAGTTGTCCAGGACATAGTAGTCAGGCTTGGTTTAGGAAGGGTAAGTTGTACATACTACAGCTTACAGGGCCAACCTGTAAGCAAATCCAAGGGGCTCTTGGATCAAGGATCAATGTTAGTGATAGATATTGAGTAGGAAGCTCTGAAGATTAAGTTGATACTAGGGACTCGTTGTTCTAATCTGGAAGATAGGCGTTGCAGGGCCAACGTGTAAGCAAATCCAAGGGGCTCTTGGATCAAGGATCAATGTTAGTGATAGAGCAGGAAACTCTGAAGATTAAGTTGATACTAGGGACTCGTTGTTCTAATATGGAAGATAGGCAGAAGGCCTCTTCCATATCTATCAGGACCAGTTGGTATGAGATAACATTGACGAATGCTCAGGAGCATCCTCCTAGGAGCATGGTTGGAAGGAACAGGTCTTCAAATCAAATTCTGAAGCAGGTATCAAGGAAGTCTTCCAGTTCATAGGGAGCAGCTACAGCAATGGATGACGTGGTGGCATTGAAAATAGATCCAAATGGAGGAGGTTCTTCCAGAAGAACCTCCCTCACTAAGAGAGAGTGTTGATTTTTTGTAACTCGGGAAGGAACTTTTGCGCAAGCCCTGTGTCTAAGCATGCAAAATTCACCCACATCGCCTTAAACACTTGCTCTAAGTTGAGCAAGTTGCTAATTTAACTTAGTCTACATTTAACTTAGAAAAAAACACATATTAATAAGTTGGCTTATTAAGCTAATGGAAACTTAGTAAGTTTTTATCTAAGCCATTGATCTCAAGTGAGGCAAGATCTAATCTTGGTTGTCAATCACTTTGATATTAGAGTTACGACTAGGGTTCCGGTTCAATGTAAAGTTATAAAAGCAAGGCTAGGGAGAGGGAGAAGACACAAATCGGCAACACAAGATTGAGAGCAATGTCTCAATAAGTGTGTGCTAGGTTCGAAAGAGTGCAGAGAGGCTGGAAATCAGGATCTGCAACAGACAGCACATTTGTCGAATCAGATCCATAATATTTTAATTTGTATTTCTTTAGTTTGGCCGATATCCCAAGACAAGAGCCCAAGTAAATTCTGAGTTTTATTAATGATGAATTGATTTGTTGGGCCGAATTTGTTTGTGATTCAAATAGTTAATTGTTTTGGTTAAATTTTCTTGTTAGGAACTTAGTTGTGTGTTTATTTAGTAATTTGTTGCTTGGAATGAGATACCCGATGTTGGGTTGTGGAAAATCTAACAATATGTAGATAGAATTTTCTAGCTATAAACCATTTCATCTTTCTGACTGTTAAAACAGTGAGGTACCAAACTGGGATGTTGATTACAATAGCTAGCTAGATTGGCAAGGTAGGTAAATAAAATCACGAACATTGTTTTGACATCTACATAACATGACATCGAAGAGTTTGCCCCTGAATTGTCTCTGTTACGAACTCGGGGATAACTCGAGAGGAACCTAAGAGAAACCTAAGAATCATCCTCAACTGAAGAACTAACTGAATTTGTTTAGGATGGAAATTTACCTCTTTTCCTTCTATTTTAATCATCTATGGATTTCTATTTCCATGATATAGTCCTATACTCATGAACTGGCGAACCCAACTTCTCATACACGTGCACCTGCTAAACCTCGTAATTATGCTCCCAGAAAAGTAAACTTCCTAAATAATGATTCCATTTTCCTTTCACATGTGCCAATAATGAGCGAACTTGTGTTTTTCAGATGGTTGCACATGGGACATGGGCCTAGCACCGCCGAAAACCCTAGGGGAAATGCAGCGTGAAAGCCTCCTGAAAAGTGTCCTGAGTTTTCTTCCTGTTTACTGTAAGCTCATTTTCTCTTCGATCAAAAACATCCCTTCATAATCCTAATTGTATGTTGGAAGAACTGGGTTGCCGAATCCTAAACTGAAAATGAGGATTATATATCAACCTCCATATATTTCAGGTTTAATCCTGTTTTGCGGTAGGGTATGGTCTATATTGTTTCTGGGATCTCTTTTGAACCCATATCCTATAGTAAATGTTTTGTTGATGCAAATTGTTGAAACAAAAGTTGTAAAACTTGGACAAAGGATAATATGTATCGCGATGTTCAATTTCAAGAGGGTTAATATGTGGTATGAAGCTTTGATGATATATGTAAACATATGATCCGTTACGGTACCATTAATGATAATTTAATGCATAATGATGATCCATGTGACATTTCTTTTATTTTCATTTTTCATTTTCTTTTTTCTTCTTCTTCTTCTTCTTCTTCTTCTTCTTCTTTTTTCATTTTTTGCTGAAAAATGAATTTAGGTTTGAGATAGTTTATATAGTGGATATAGATTAATTTTCTTGAATAAAACGGGTGAGCCAACCTGTATTAGCGAATAGCAATTAGTGATGGTTGTCTCCATTGTTGGTTTGACAATTGAGTTCCAATAGGTTTTCCCACTATTTAAGAGTGGATGTAGATCAATTGTCAATTTGCACAATTGTGAAATATTATTATCAAAAATGTGTGAGACTCAGTGGAGCCTGGATACCCTTTAGATAGTTTTTATCCTCCGCAATTAGTTATCTCTCAACCCCTCCTCATAAAATATGAACTTGTGACATGATAGCAACTAAAACCCATATAATCTAACTAGCCTATGCCTCGTGGATTGAGATATGTTGTTTACTTTCGAGTACTATTTAGGTTAAAATGATCTTCTGGTTCTGGAATATGGCTTAAAATTATGTCTTGTTGGTTAAGAGCTCATATTTTTTAGATTTAGAAAAACATGTTAACAGTCAAACAACTAAAGACATCCAGCCAGAGTGGAAGTCACCCCCGTATGGACCATCAACAACTCATTCTATGGCCATAACTCATATTATTTGGATTTAAGAATACAATCAAATAACTATAGGCATTTAGGCAGAGAGGAAGCCACCCCGTTATGGACCATCAACAACTTATTCTACGGACATATTTTGTTTTACATGATTATGTTCTTGCATGTTCATCATGCGATTATACAGAGGAAACCAGGAGTATATAGACTTTTTCAAATGTTTTATTAAATAAAAATGTAGATTGTTCAATTTGTTATGAGGATAAGAAATAAACTTGGTTGTATTGAACTTTTATTTATTGTTAGTGCATTGAAAGAAACATTGTGCATTTTTACAACAATAGATACTCCATACATTGAAAGGCAGTGTATCAATTCATCTTCTAATCATAAACCCTAATCTAATAAGTTTAGAAATAAAGATGTGAGCATATTATTGTCTTCTCGTCTACATCAATGGATGAAATTTTGAACATTAACTTCTTTACCTCTCTAACTTCATACATTTATCATTAATTATTTTTGCATTTACCTTTTCTTTTTTTTTGTATCTAGGTTGAGCCTAGGTTAGGTTCAACTTGCATATTGGTTGGAAGAAGACCAATCCACCTATGATGGGATGCTTATCACCAAGATTGTACAAGGCTCGGTCAAGCTGACGCCCCTTGGGAAGTTGAATTCTCCCAAAGTAGTTTCCACTCCTTAGCCCCTCCCCATGAGGTTTCAACATGTGACATAGTGAGGACTAAACCCCAGGCAAACCGATTGGTCTACACCTCATGGGTCGTTCATTTACTATTTACTTTCAATAAGTAAGATTATAAAATTACAATGTGAGGTTATTCAAACCATCTATCACATTTACTATAAAGTAGAATTGGAGAGTGAGATTACTCAACGTCAAGCATTATGTATCATTTGGGATTATTATGCATAACAAATTATTATAAGCCACATTTGTAGTTTGCTATGTTATTGGGATTATTTCTTTACTTCATACATTTTATTATTATTTTTAACTTAGTCGATATTATGTTTATTATTATATTTTTTTATTTAATGCTTCATTGCAACATCTCCCATATCCATGAGTGTGTGTGTGTGAAAGGTTGAAAGAATGGGCTTTGCTAGGGTTAGGGTTAGGTTTGTGATGTCGGGTCTTGAGCAGCCTTTTTTGCAACTCTAAACTAATCGTCCACCTACTTGAAAATGGTTTATTCCTGTCAAACCATTCTCTAGCCAAGATGTACGATGAACAAGTGGATTACATGCCAAACTTGTGGAAGGGAATTAATAACATTTGGACCAACCCGTTATCAACCTTTGTGCACCCTCCCTCTCTTGTTGCTAAGTCAATTTAAGCCCCCTCGTGGTGGTGCATAAGGACTCTTTAACAACATTCCCTCTGCAACATCCTCTACAACCCAACTCAAAGGTTCACAACCCTTATAGTGAATTTAATACTCGTGAAAATATTTTTTCCCATTATTCCCCTCGCTCCTTACTTTCTCCCTTTAGCCCATGGTTCCCTTCCTTAACCTCCCTTTCTTCATCATGATCTCTGTTGGACTTTCCTGATTTGGGACTCTTGCTAAATTTAGCAAGCTTCCAATGCTAGCCATCACTAGGATACTGTGTTTCCTTACCATCTTTCATCTTTCTCAATTGTTTCCTCACATCGGATGCATAACAGTGGCAGTTGCAAGGATAGTTTTCTCTCCAAGGCCCTCCTGTCAGCTACCATTAAAAGCACAAGTAAATGCGTCAAGCAGGGGTTAGATGAGTGGTCCATATTTATTGGGAAAGATGTTTAGTTGAACAATACCCACGAGATGAAAAATTTGGTGACTGTTGGTCACTTTGCCAGCAAACACATGTTTGTGGTTGTCTTATAGAGGTGGCCGAACCAAAATTTTAAAACCATTTCTTGGTTTGATGCATGATTCTTGAAAAGGGTTGGATGGGGCAGCAAACTTTGTCTGAAGAGCAATAATTTAAACTTAAAATATTCATATTAATATTCAATAAATACATAAGTTTAATATTAATATTAATATTCACAAGGTCCTAAAGCAATAATTTAAATAATAGTAATATTCGATAAATACATAAGAATCCTAAGACCAAGGAATATAAATTTAGAATATTAATATTAAGAGATAAATATTAAAAATCAATAATATGTGAGTAATAATTTTGGTCAATTTAATATTAATTACATTACTACAAATAAATAAATATTTATGGTAAATAAAATCCTACGAAGAGGAATATAAAAATTAGGGAAGAAAGGGCGGGAATTTATAGTTTCTATTGATTTTCCAACCATCATCTCAATTCGAATTGTCAGAGTGTTTTTCAATTTCAATGGCTTCTTTGAACTTCCTGTGATGATAGTTATTTATTTTAGCTAGGATCCCGAAGTCTTCAATGTAAATATGGTGCTTGGTTTTCTCATCATGCTCCGCAAGAGCATAGGAACGCGATGTATGATGCTTAATGTCAGCTATATGCTCTTGAATCATTTGATTAATAGATTGACATGTTTTTCCAACATAAGGAGCACCACATGAAAGCCGTATACTTAATTTTGTGCTCATGTGGTGCTCCTTATGTCAGGAAAACAAGTCGATTTGTTAAGCAAAGGATTCAAGAACATATGGCTAGCATTAAGCATCGTAAATCACATTTCTCTGCTCTTGTAGAGCGTGTTGAGAAAACCAAACACCATATTTGTATTAAAGACTTTAAGATCCTAGCTAGCCATTGAAATTGAAAAACACTAAGGCAATTTGAACAGAGATGATGGCTAGAAGATCAACAGGAACTGGATTCTCGCCCTTTCTTTTAGTTATGTTTCCTCATTAATCTTATCCCCCCCTCTTTTTTCTATGGTTATTATTTTTTTAAAACAAAAATGAGTACTTTTGGTATTAAGTCTACGCACGGTTGCAATAAATACTCGGGGGATTACATTGCGAATTTTCAGTGACCATAGTTCAAAGTGATCACAAACCCATTACATGGGAATACACCAGTAGACTAAATGTAGAACCAATTACATAAAATTTACAAAACTACAAAATGAGCAAAAGATACATATAGTGATCAATCATTTACATGAAATTTAGTCATTTTTCTGTCGTTGGCCCGTTGAGATCAATGTCCCGCTTGCTTGGGTCCTCCTGGAGCTAATCCTACCTTGCAGGAGCATCTATGTTGAGTTTATAATCCATTATTATACCATAGAGTGCATCCACTAAGCGAGAGATCTGATGCTAGAGAGCCATTATCTTATCAGTGTGTTCCACCTATGAGTGATACAGTTGGAAAAATTTAACTTGCAAATCGTAGTCAACCCTATGGAGGGCTTTGTGAGCAGACAAACAATGTGGGCAGGGGCTTTCTATTGAGTAAGTCTTAGAATTAGAGTCAGAATTCATGGGGGTATGCACAAAGGCTTGCGAAAGATGCAAATACCATAAAGATATGACCCAGACCTCCCCAAGATGGCCTTAAGAGAGAGATGATTGGAGAGAAAATTTAGGAACAGGGGAATCTAGACACAAGCCTCTCATACCTCAAATTATTGATACCCCAAGCACAAATGAAACAATAATGGGAATACAATTTTTTTCAAATCGCAAGAGAAGACTAAAGTCGGCAGTGAGAATAAAGTCAGAAAATTACCACACCACCAATGAACCAAAAACATCCACAAAAATCCTAAGAAGGAAGACCACGATATCATTGAAATGATGTCTAGGAGAGCCTCAATCCTCTTTAATAAACATGAATTGGAATCTAGAGCGCTAAGAAAGGAGCCTACTTCATTGGAATTTCCATCTAGGCCATATAGATTGCAGAGTTCCAATTTGAAAACATGAAACAAAGAGTTACCTTCATGCACTAAAGTATAAACTAGCTTGGGGGCACTAGAATTGGGGATTCGGGGTGTTGTCGGAGTGGCTTCAGAACTAGTGAATCTTGTCCTCTAAAATTCCCAAGAATTGGAATGTCGAACCCATAATCTCGCTACGCAAAGGAGGAACAACTGAAACCAAGAGCGGAGCTCTTCGTAAAGCTGCCATAAATTTGGACGCTCGGATGCCACAATTAATTCTAGAGACAAAACCACAACCAAATTAACAAACCATGAAGGTGATAGAGCAATCTAGGATGTGAACTCAAACAGGAATGGAGTTGGAACAAACCAAAGGTTGGATTTATCACTCATTCCTATGTCAATCCACACATTCCTCGTTAGTTGAACATTAGATTTCCTAGTACAGCTTCTAAATAGAGTCGTCATGATTCTGAGAGGAAGATGTTTCCAAGGTTGGGGTAGATGATTACAGTAATACCAAGCATGCAAGGCGAAGAACAAGATAGATGCATGGTGGCAATTCTCATATAATGCCATGTCATGGAAGATAATAGTTCACACTTGAAACCAATCCTTTGAACCTTCAAGATAGTTGTGGAGATTATGGAGGGAAACACATAGAAGGGGTAGGATAATGGGGAGAATATAAGATAGGGAGGGGTGACCTAGGTTAATTCCAAGAATACAAACAGCCAAGTGAGGGAGGGGCCAAAGGGAAAAACAAATTCTAGGGACCATATAGCCTTAGGAGAATCTAATAGTCATTAATTTTTAACTTAGTCTCTTCTAGATAGCAGGCCTTATTAGCTTGCAAATCAACATCCATGTTATTGATTCTGAGAATATGATATAACTCCTTGGTATAAAGAATGCAACCAATCTACTAATTTTTTGAAGCACCAAGGTAAGGGAGTTATCCTCCTAACTGCTCTCATTAATGAGATAATGGATCATAAGCAACAAGTCTACGAAGATAATAATATATTTGATGCCTTTGTCTTTAGCAATGCATAAACCTCGTAGGAGACCATACATCTCTACTTGTTTGTTGGTTTTCCTTCCTAGACCCCAAGAAAATTTAACCTCCATTATTCCATCGGGATAAAGTAATATCCCTCCCCGTCCCGCCAACCCTCTGATGGTTATATTATTTTATTTATTTCTATTTTTCCTTTTATTTTTCTTGATTTAATAATAATAATAATATATTAATATTATAGTATTTGTATTAGAGGTGTTATAATATATAATATATATTATAATATATAGTGTACATTTAATTTTGGTTAAGATTTAATATAATTATTTATTATTAATATATAGATTAATATTTAGGTGTATCTATTAAATAGACGAAAATAGAAAACTTTTTTTTTTTCATCAGAATCAGTAAAACAATTTCAAGAAGAATGTGATTTTTTATTATTTAAAATATATAAATAGATTCAACACCCTGAAAAAACCCTTGGGACACTTGAATCTTACAGATTAAAAAATGTAAACTCAAGTGTTTAAAAATCTCTACTAGGATTTGGTTAGAATTAATAAAAATAAAATAAAAAATGTCATGAAAAAGGCCATTTCGCCTATAAGTTAGACTACGTCGATATTTAATATTTAACTTTTAATTCTTAATACTAATTTTTAATATTTCTTTGTTTAGGAATTTATTTACC
>APFE031635915.1:66533-128369 GCA_000404065.3 Pinus taeda | reverse complement strand
TAAAGTTTCAAGCTTTGAAAATTCAATATATAACATTTATCATCATTGATCACCAAAGTTGTACTTGTAAGTTAAGTGTAACCATTACAACAAATAATATCTAACATGAAATGAAATGTTATAAAATGAAATGAAATGAAACAACTTTCAACTTTCATGAAGCATCATATTCATAATTCATTACTAATGAGTTATGCCAACCTCAAACTTAAATTGTCATATATTGTTTAAAAAAATATCATAATAAATATGAAAGAGTCAATAGTTATAAAAGCTACTAGAAACTAGAAAAGAGAAGTAAATCTATTATCTATTTCTTATGCTTGGGCCTCTTGCCACCATAAGAAATGTCTAATTTTTTAGTCTTGTTGGAAAATCAGGATCTTTGTCATTAATATCACCCTCTAAGCATTAATATCCAGAGGTATCTTTGTCATTACCTTTGTATCTGTATAGGGATCTTTGTCATTAATATCACCCTCTAAGAATTAACATAAGATAGAAAAAGCATAGCATGTCAAGTCAAGATTTTGTTTGAGTGATGCATACATTTTTAGGAGGGTCATGATAGAGGAGTTCGACAACCAACGTCTCTAACATCAAGGTACATAGAGGGATCGGTGCTCTTGATTAAATACGAGTTCCATACCCTAATACATGGCAAAATTCAATGGAAACATTGCAATCCCCCAATCCTAAAATCCTGAAAAATTGAGAAGTCTGCTAGATTTTGAATGAAATCTAAAATTCTACTTTCTCCATATGAAATCCAATGAGGCCGGAACCACTCTCAAACATCCTGAGTCATTTCATGGTAATGTTAAAAATTTAAGTAAAAGGATGAAAATGAAGATTACGAAGAATGTCACTTTTACTTTAAGAATTTAACATTACCATGAATAGCATATCAATACTAGGGACATAGACTTGATCATTAAGCTACCCCACTAAAAAATTATTTGTTTCTTTCAAATAAAATTGCATTTCGAACATTACTACAAAAAAAAATTGCAAAAAAGGCAAAACGCTCCCAAAAAGGCAGGGAGTGAAAAAAAATTAGGGAGTGCGCAAGTCGCTCCCTTTTCGAGAGCGATTTCAAGAGCGCGCTCCCAAGTCGCTCCCGCCCAGAGCGCAGATTGGGAGCGAGATCGGGGGGGCTCCCCCCCAACACTGGCATCTACAAAGATGTCAAAATGAATGTGGTCTAACCCTGACCAGGTTTGTTGACTAATGTTATTACCATACTACATAAAACCAAAAAAAAAAAAAAGCAAAAAGCGCAACGGAGAGATCCACATCCTTATAAGCCTTACATAACAGAAAACAAAAAGAACTAGAAAAACACTGGTTACCATAATCAGTCATCTGAAGTGATTGAAGCAAAGATTATTTGGCCCCGTTCCTGGAGGAGTAGGAGGACGGTATAGGCAGTTGACATGTTGCTCAAAGTGGGCAAGCAAAGCTTTTAGCTTTTCGACTTTCTCAGTGAACATATTTTGCCCCCGCTAGACAACCACAACTCTTTCGCAAACATGGCATTGAAAATAATGGATTTGCTCCTACTTGGACATAGCTTCCTTGTTCTCCTCCCTTAGAACCCTATCATGAGATTCCAACAAGTCTATGATAGATCGAACCATTGCCTAGAGCGACATGGAACTCTCATCACTCCTAGTAGATGAGTGTCCAACTAACCCCACGCCACCTGGATTGTTGCTCTACCCCCGTGAGCTCGAGCCTTGGCCACGTCTCGTTGGCCTATGCCCGTCGCTTGCTCCACGTCTGCTCTGAACTAGAACCCTGCTGGCCCTACCAACCATAGAACCAACCAAAGACTTCCGCCCACCATGTACTCCACGACCCCCATGCCCAACACCACATACAATTCCAACACCGGCTGCTGCTAACACCACCTACATTCACACCGCCACCCCGAACGCCATCCTACACAATTAACCCTTCCCCGAGGTGAGACGCTTCCGCCTTAGCCTAAACAAGGGAACGTGAAGAACGCAGACTTGGCTTCATGTTGATGGTTGAGATGAAGCCCATACCCTCAAGGTTATCCCCAATCCACACCAAGAACCACCAAAATAAGCCCAACACCGCACACCCAGAAACAACGCACATTACAAATCATCCACCCTCCACCAGGAACCCAACATTCCACACAATAGACATAGAAGGAAAGGTAACCCAACGTCACAGGTCACCTCATCCTAAATTCGCTACTAAACAAACACCAATCTAGGCTAGTACATGCAGACAATCCCGCGCCTAGAAAGGCTAGAAGGAGACCTCCCAGCTGCGCATAGGAATAATTAGAACTTTAGAGTTCCATAAGCCTGACCGGCGCCAGAGCCACTAGGTTTCGCTAAATGGAATTCCTTTATCAGTGGCCCCTAGAAGGAAAAGCCAGGCAATGCCTACTCCAGAAAGCCAAGATAACGTCAATGCCCAAACTGCCACTAGAACAAAGTCGCCACCACCAGAAGTCTAGGCACCACTTATAAAAGCAATAAACACCTTGCACACACAAACAAAGAACCACCACCCAGAATGTCAAGGCAATAAACCATGCAAGCCCAAAACATCAATGCCCAGAACCGACCAGATCCTCAAACAACATACCATATTGAGCCCGCAGGAGGAGTGATAAACGGCGGACCACCACCATATCCATACGACCTTTAGAGATGAGAGCACTGGTAAAATTCACAACCCTTGATGAGCCAAAAATTAACCAGACAACTTCATGCACCAAACTACTTAACTAGTTTAGCATCAGCGCCATTGATCCTTGAGACAGTACAAATCTATAACACAGAGATGAAGGAGGATGTTTCACACATTTAAACACAGAGAAATTAACATGGTGTGATGGAGCGGCTGTATGCCTGCCCTCCTCCGCTTAAACCTTATGCCAAGTGTCATTCATCACATGACGCATGGTTCCCATTGTCTGACACCCCCATCGGGGAGATATTATAGATATTTAATAATAACGTTAAAAAAACTTTATTCTTTTCACTTGACCCTAAATTTTTAGTTATTTTTATTTATTTTATTATAGTAATTTAATTAATATTGTTGACCTTCCCTAATGGGGGTGAGAACCTCACAACACGTGGCAACCGAATGAATGACAACAGTTAGCTCGCCGGTAGAGGACTAGCTTCCCGGTCCCCTCATCTCAACCGACGCAACAGGAGGTGTGCTGGCAGAGTTTATTTCAATCATGCAAGACTTTGTTTCGTCACAGAGAACGAGGGTGGTGTAAGGTTAACCGGTGGGATGGCGAGGAAGGTTGGCATCTACATTTGTGTCTTGGTCTGGTGTTGGGATCCGGGGTGGTATCCTACGCGTAAGCGTAAGCGCCAACGGGGTACCTTCAGCGCCGAAGGGTGGTATTCAATATTCTTCTATGACTTTTGGTATGGTGAATTCAGTAGAGTTTTTTTCCAAAGATATCTCAGCCTTTACTGCGCCTGCATTGTGTGGACGCTGGTAAACGAGGGAGATTGTTATTTCGGTTTTCTATGGTTTTTAGCATGTTTAAGTGGCTGGGTTGAGAGAGGAGCTCGGAGCTGGGAGTGGCAGTGTCCCTGGGTGGAATTCCCCATTTCTGAATCCTGGCCTAGAAATTAGTGTGATTGGTGGTTTGGTGAGTGGCAGTGACAATAGAGTCATCCTTGTGGAATACACAGGGTCAGCATCCTGGTGTGGATTGTGCTGATATATTTAATCCATTGCCACACACGTCCTAGGGTAGGGTTGACCGCATGCAGTTTGGACCTTGAACTTCTTCTATGTTGCAGAACGGTCCAAATTATCTTCCTGTGGCTGGTCACAACCTCAGAGAGGTTATTCCCTAAGTTGTTGTCCTCAAGACGAGCCTTCAGCCTGTTTGGATTACTCTGTGGTTACTTGTTGTGCTTCAACCGTCCTCAACGAACTCCAAACAAGTTTGGTCTGTGGGTACCCTAAGAGGTTGTCGGCCTTAACTTGCACTCAAATTGAGTTTTGTACTACCACCGTTGTTATAGAATACCTTGACATCAGTTTGAAGAGACAATTCAGGAGAAGTCCCTCAAGGAAGAACCTCGGCTAGCCTTAAAACAGTGTTGGTTGATCTAAAAAATACCCACAGAACTTCAACCTTGCTTAGCCAAACATACTTGAGTGGTTTCCAAGAAGATTCGATGTGCTAGAACAAGAAAAGAAAAAAGTGTCTAGGTAGGGCGGGATCAGCTCCACTGAAACCAGACAAAGGATTAGCTAAGGTGGGATTACCTCCACCGAAACTAATCAAGAAGAAGGGGTCTTAAAAACCCTCAAAGCCTCATCTCAAAAAAACAAAGATATCCAATCCAAATCAATGATGAAAAGTGATTCCAACTCTCCTTTACTTATAGGTTTCTTCATGGGGTTTTCTCAAATGTGAGGGGTTGCAAGTGCAAACCCCAATTTGGGCATTTAACCCCAACTACCCCAAAATTTAACCAATGTTGCCCCAAACATTCGTTAATTGGGTTTTCCCCTTATCAATGACTATAGCCTACGGGGTTGGATAGGCTACTCCGTCCTTGCGTGGGCAATTAATCAATAGGGGGCATCGCAATCACTCGAGCAAAATCTCTAGGCTTTTCTATCTTGTTTTAATGCTTAAAGGGTGATATTGATAACTAAGATCCCAATATAGGCAATGATTTTGATGATATGTAGGTATTTGTTGTAGCATGATTTTTTTTGGATGCTAGAGGCCATCTAGAGCCTATTTTTTTATGTATTTTTGGTTCAGAGATGGATTGCACTCGATGTTATTTTGGTTATGTGCACCCTTACATGCTATATAAATGAGAACTTTTGCTTATTTGTATATAAATGGTTTGGATTCATATGGATGCACATGAATATATATGTTTTTTTTTAAATTTGAATATTTTATGTGTTTTTGGTCTGGTTTTTTTAACGGCTCAGAGGGTTTTCCAATTCAATCACCAGTTCAATTTCGATAACATTGTTTAATTAAGATCATTAATTGCTTCCGTTAAGTATTTTTGTTAGGAACTTAGTTGTGTGTTTAATCAGTAATTTATTCACTGGAATTAGATATCAGGCGCTAGGTTGTTGAAAATCTAACATGGTATCAGAGCCAAAACTCTGAATCGATCTCTGAACCATAGGTGTCAGGTACATATCAGATCGTCGAAGTCAGGTTCAAACATATGAATGGGAATTTTTTAAGGGCCAAATTAAATCGATCAACCGAGAGTAATTATTTTCTTTTTTCTAGGCTGAAACTTTTTTAGCATGATTATAAAATAATAATAAAAAGGGGAGAGTGGGGGTCGTGGCTGACAGGCCTGACAGCACTCAACAATCGGAGCAGTCAGCAACCACGAGGACCAACTTGTCGGTCGACACAGCACAACCGCCACAAATAGAGCTGACAGGTTGCAGGGTTGTGGTATAGTTTGGCATGAGGGCACAGGCGGAGGAAACTTGGTAGAGGAAAGGCTATGGGGTTGATCAACTATGGAGGAAACACCAAGGTTGGGCTAAGGTTGTGGGGTCGAAGAGATGCCAATCACTACAGAGAAATGGCTACAAAGGCAGATTGCAGGGTGTCTAGTCAATAATTTAGCCGTGGGATTGGGCCACAATGCCACCGAGCTAAGAAACAGGGCCATCAAGTCAAGTGACTGGTAACAAAACAAGTTAAAGAGAATCGATAATTGTCGTTGTTGAGGAACAAGTTGACAAAGCCATGAGAAGCCCCGGGCCGAGAGAAAAGAGGCAACATACGAAAGCCAAAGACAACCAACAAAGGCGTATAGGTGCAACCTTCGACAGCTATGACAGGGTAAGCGTAGGATAGATCAATCAGGTGTTAGAGCTTGCAGAGTACTGGTAGCCGCTAGGGCTGCTTGGCCAACAACACCACACATAGATGACGTAGTGGCAATTGTAGCAAAGTTGGTCGTGTTCAGTCTGTAGCGCAGTCAATGTGTCATAGGTGAGGTTGCCAAAGGGGGCAGACGGAGCAAACAGAGCCACCACAAAAAATCAGCAGCTAGAACATGGATCGACAATGGAGAACAATAGAACATTGTCGGCAAGGATCAATCGCAGGCTGACAAGATCAATCAACGCAAGTTGTAGCCAAATAGCACGGGTGTTGTCGGGATAGTGTTGAGCAGGGACAAGAAGACAAGTTTAAGCGCAATGAACAAACTGTGTTGGCGATAGAGAAAGGACTGCACCAGGCTGCCATCAGGTGCAGTGAACAAGGGTGAAAGGATCCTCTTCATCAAATTGTTTTTTGCAGGATTTAATCAGTTTGATAGGATAATGAACAATCCGAGGTTTGAAGATTGCTTGGATGGGTCATCCAACTACAACATCTAGATGGAAAGGATTGCATTGGTGTTAGAGGAGAACGAGATCTAAGAGTCTGTAGCACAAACTCAGATCCCTCCTACCAATGCAACACTTTTGGCCACCCATAATAAGGACGTGAAAGCCAAGTTATAACAAAGCGACGACCAGAACCAAAAGATGGTGATGAGGGAGAAATTCAGTGGCACCAAGATGTTGAAAGAAAGAAACCATTTCTTCTTATCTCACAAGAACATCTCATGTACGAGATGAGCTTGTTGCAGTAGGGAAGGAAGTGTCAAACCCAAAACTGGTAAGGACAACTCTGAATGGGTTCACAAAGTAGTGGGGTACCTTTGTTAAAGGAGCTATGGCATGGGAGAATCTCCCAACCTAGGATAGGTTGTGGAATGACTTCACCCAAGAGGAGACTCGTGAGGGGAACCTTCATGGCAACCAGGTAAAAGGTGAAAGAGATGAGGAGAACATTGTTCTTTCGAGTCATGCAAGAAAGGGCAAGGGAGCTGCCAAAACGAACAGAGGGAGGATCCTCTTAGGAGAGAAAGAAGAAGGACATGAGCAAAATCAAGTGCTTTGCATGTCATAAGACAAGACATTATGCGAGCCAGTATCCAAACAAAAAGAAAGACAAAGGGAAAGCACAGCTTGCAGTTGTTGATTTTCTAGTGCAAATTTAGACAAGCACAATTTTATGCAACTAATAATTACTTCCAAGGATATATAATATTACTTTAGCACATTCCAGATTATCATTAAACAATTACACTTCAGAAAATTCAACTGTAAATGTGATAGGACAGTAAAGATCATAGTAGAAAAGCCATGTGTAGTAGACACCAAAACTTTTGCCGTGGGAAACCCAAACTCGAGAGAAAACCCAGGAATCTTTTCAAGGAGAAATTGTCGATTCAACAAAAGTACAATCTAATATTCTCAAGTCAAACTTGGTCAACCCAAACCAACAATTCAGCATAAGTTAGCCTGGTCAAACAAGCTAAAATTCGATCTCCTGCGACTACCCAAAAAGTTCAATAAAACTGAGTCAAATAGGTTGAAATTCGGCCTCCCACAGCAACCCAGAAACTCGGTCAACTCCACATAGAGGCCAACTCTGCCAAGAAAAATCTCGATTAACACAGCCCATAATTCGATCATTTCTGCCAAAAAGAATTTTGATTGACACAGGTCAAACAGGGCTCAAAAAGCCTCAATCAATGTTGGTCAACGTTGGTCAAACTTCAATCTTCTTCTTTCTCTCCTTTGCACATGTGAACAAAAGAATAGATTATTTGTTGTGTTGAATGAATGAATGAAAGTGGAGGAGTCACACTTGTATTTATATTAGATAAAGTGGGGTGACCTTGACCAAAAGTCACACCGTTTCACTTGTGGGGCAGACCTGTCATTTGGGGCCTACATGTGCTCCAAAATTTATAATTTAAAATTAATTTTGTTTCTCTTTCAAAGGTCGACTTGTGTAGTTGGGGAATACCTCCCATAGCTACCCAAAAATCAACAGCAGCGTCAGCTGAGATTAATGATTTTTCAACAAAGTTTGAGGAGTTCTCATTAGTGGTTGCTCGTCTTTTTGGCACTAGTGTTAAAATTGTCTGGTTTGTGGATAGTGATGCATGGTTCGTAGATAGTGGAGCATCTCGCCATATGATAGGAATGAGGGAAGTGTTCCTTAGTGTTTCAGAGACGGATTTAGACATGCAGGTGAGAGTTGGTATGAGTACCATACATGTAATGATAAGGGTTGGAACAATGTTATTCCAGCTAGAATCAGGAGGATCTCTGGAGGTTGCAAAGGTGTTATATGTCTTAGATCTGAAGACAAACTTGCTCTCAGTCTCAGCTTTGGAGGACGCATGGTATGATGTTGAGTTCTAGAAGGGACAAGTATTCATACATTCAAACAGAATTGTCCAGGACATAGCAGTCAACCTTGGTTTAGGAAGGGTAAGTTGTACAGCTTGCAAGGCCAACCTATAAGCAAATCGAAGGGGTTCTTGGATCAAGGATCAATGTTAGTGATAGAGATTGAGCAGGAAGCTCTAAAGATTAAGTTGATACTAGGGACTCAGTGTTCTAATCTGGAAGATGGGCAGAAGACCTCTTCCATATCTATCAAAACCAGTTGGTATGAGATAACATCGACAAATGCTCAGGAGCATCCTCCTAGGAGCATAGTTGGAAGGAACAAGTCTTCAAATCAGATTCTGAAGTAGGTATCAAGGAAGACTTCCAGTTCAGAGGGAGCAGCTACAGCTACAGATGACGTGGTGGTACTGAAAACAAATCCAAATGGAGGAGGTTCTTCCAGAAGTACCTCCCTCAGTAAGATGGAGTTTTGATTTTTTGTAACTCATGAAGGTACTTTTGCACAAGCCCAATGTCTAAGCGTGCAGAAGTCACCCACATCTCCTTCGAACACTTGCCCTAAGTTGAGCAAGTTGCTAATGTAACTTAGCCTAAGTTTAACTTAGCGAAAAACACATATTTATAAGTTGGCTTATTGAGCTAATGGAAACTTAGGAAAAGTAAAGTAATTTACTTCAGTAAGTTTTTATCTTAGCCATTGATCTCATCATGTGAGGCGAGATCTAATCTTGGCTGTCAATCACTTTGAGATTAAGGTTACGGTTAGGGTTTTGGCTCCACATAAAGTTATAAAAGCAAGGCTAGGAAGAGGGAGAAGACACAAAGCAGCAGCACAAGATTGAGAGCAGTGTCTAGTAAGTGCGTGCTGGGTTTGAGAGAGTGCAGAGAGGCTGAAAATTTGGATCTGCAAAAGACAGCATATTTGTCGGATTAGATCCAGAATATTTTAATATGTATTTTCTCAGTTGGGTTGATATCCCAGGACAAGAGGCCAAGTAAATTCTGAATTTTATTAATGATGAATTGATTTGTTGGGCAGAATTTGTTTGTGATTCAGATAGTTAATTGTTTCGGCTAAATATTTTTGTTAGGAACTCACTTGTGTGTTTATTTAGTAATTTATTGCTTGGAATGAGATACCCGGTGTTGGATTGTGGAACATCTAACAAAGGGCTGCCAGAATTTTCTAGCTATAAACCATATCATCCTTCTGACTGTTAGAACAGTGAGGTACCAAACTGGGATGTTGATTGCACTAGCTAGCTAGATTGGCAAGGTCGGTAAATAAAATCACGAACATTGTTTTGACATCTATATACCACAAGATCGAAGAGTTTGCCCCTGAATTGTATCTGTTACGAAAACGGGGAGAACCCGAGAGGAACGCAAGAGAAACCTACGAATCATCCTCAACTGAAGAACTAACTGAATTTGTTTAGGATGGAAATTTACATCTTTTCCTTCTATTTTAATCATCTATGGATTTATATTTCCATGATATAGTCCTGTACTCATGAACTGGCGAACCCAACTTCTCATACTCCTGCACCTGCTAAACCTCGTAATTATGCTCCCAGAAAAGTAAACTTCCTCAATAATGGTTCTATTTTCCTTTCACATGTGCCAATAATGAGCGAACTTGTGTTTTTCAGATGGTTGCACATGGGGCATGGGCCTAGCACCGCCGAAAACCCTGGGGGGAATGCCGCTTGAAAGCCTCCTGGAAAGTGTCCTAAGCTTTCTTCCTGTTTACTGTAAGCTCATTTTCTCTTCGATCAGAAACATCCCTTCATAATCCCAATTATATGTTTGAAGAACTGGGCTGCCGAATCCTAAACTGAAAATGAGGATTTATATCGACCTCCATATATTTCAGGTTTAATCTTGTTTTGCTGTAGGGTATGATCTATGTCGTTTCTGGGATCTCTTTTAAACCCATATCCTATGGTATATGTTCTGTCGATGCAAATTGTTGAAACAAAAATTTTAAAACTTGGACAAAGGATGAGATTGCAGTTACCTTCAGTATTGACCGTCACTCTGCCTTGTCCTTGATCAGATAAGACGCTGGACCTTGATGCACTGATCACGATACGAGTTGATCCTTTTGTGTGAAATCAAAACATTATCGAACTTGCACCGTACTTGCAGACTTTCAAAAAGAATTGGGACGTTCAATTCCAAAAGGGTTAATATAACATATGATCCGTTATGGTAGCATTAATGATAATTTAATGCATACTGATGATCCATGTGATATTACTTTTATTTTATTTTTTATATTTTTTTTCTAAAAAATAATTTAGGTGAGAGCAGATGTAGATCAATTTTCTTGAATGATAGTGATTAGTCAACTTGTATTAGCACATAGCAATTAGTGATGGTTGTTTTTATTGTTGGTTTGATAATTGAGTTCCAATAGATTTTCCCACTATTTAAGAGTGGATGTAAATCAATTGTCAATTTGCACAACTTTGAGATAGTATTATCAAAAATGTGTGAGACTGAGTTGAGCATGGATACCCTTTAAATAGCTTTTATCCCCCATAATTAGCTCTCACTCTCAACCCCTCCTCGTTAAATATGAACCTATGATATGTTAGCAATTAAAACCTGCATAATCTAATTAGCCTATGCCTCATGGATTGAGATATGTTGTTTACTTCCAAGTACGATTTAGGTTAAAATGATCTTTGGGTTCTAGAATATGGCTTAAAATTTTGTCTTATTGTTGGTTAAGAGCTCATATTGTTTGGATTTAGAAAAACATGTTAACAGTCAAAGAACTAAAGACATCCAGCCAGAGTGGAAGTCACCCCCGTATGGACCATCAACAACTTATTCTATGGCCATAACTCATATTGTTTAAATTTAAGGAAAAGAACTATAGACATTTAGGCGGAGTGGAAGCCACCCCATTATGTACCATCAACAACTTATTTTATGGCCATATTTTGTTTCACTCTATTATGTTCTTGTATGTTCATCATGAGATTATATAGAGGAAACCTAGAGTATATAGACTTTTTCAAATGTTTTATTAAATAAAAATGTAGATTGTTAAAGTTGTTATTAGGTTAAGATATAAACTTGGTTGTAATGAACTTTTATTTATTGTTATTACATTGAAAGAAACATAGTGCATTTTTACACCAATAGATATTACATACGTTGAAAGGTAGTGGATCAATTCATCTTCTAATCATAAACCCTAATCTAATAGTTTAGAAATAAATATGTCAACGTATTATTGTCTTCTCATCTACATCAATGGATGAAATTTTGAACACTAACTTCTTTACCTCTCTAAATTCATACATTTATCATTATTTTTTTTTCATTTATCTTTTTTTTTGTATCTAGGTTGAGCCTAGGCTAGGGCCAACTTGCATATTGGTTGGAAGAAGACCAATCCACCTACGATGGGATGCTTATTGATAGACCTCCAAATTAGACATAAATTAAGGCTAATCTAACCATCCTCAGCACATTGTTAAATGATTTATTGTCCAATCAACAAGGTATTATGAAATTATTGCACAAATTCTAGAGCTCCAATGATTGAGAAAATCTAGGAATGTGTTCCCTATCATTTAATGCGGATTTCTAGTGTTGGGACTCAGATCCACTATTTGAGGGATTTTGGAGGGGAAAGCTTCCTCGTTTTAAGGAGAATGTTTCCTCATCATTTTGTATAAGTACAAATTCTAATTTGCCTCTAGAGGCATGTATTTTTTAATCTTCTTGTGGAGAAAACTTGTATTTTTAGTGCTCCACTTTCATTTATAGCGAGGATGTACTTGGATTGATTCAAATAATAAAGTTTGGTGTCATTTTTAACTTCCAAAGCTTGTTCTCCTTCATAAAACTCTAAGTATCATTGGGCTTGGCCATCCCAAGAGCCTTAAAGCCCTTTTATATAATTTACTTTTATTCTTTTCACTTCTTATTCACATGCATCTCTTGTTCTTGTTTTTCTTGTTTCTGCATTTAGTATTGATGATTTTTTGTTGTATAATTGGGTTAAATGGTTGAACTGAGTTCCTCTACAAGTTATTTACAAAGTCACAAGCATGATTTCATCATTGGAACAACTTTGAAAGGTCATAGTCATCATTGAGCTACTTGGATTAGTTTACTTATTCACAAATCTAAAATTTATAGAATCCCTTGTAGCAAATGATAGCAATTTTCTGTTGTTTTTTAGAACGTGTTAATGAGCTTCATTTGAGTTGATTCCACTTGGATTAGGTCATAAAAGCGTTCAAGTTAATAACAAAATTTACCCCATTGCATTTGCATTTGATTAGGTTAGGCATTTGATAGGTTAACTAGCTCACTAGTTCTCAAATTTCCAGATTTTAGACTATTATTTTCTGTTATTTTTTGGCACATGTGAACAAGGGTATTTTGGAGTGGTTCCACTTGGAATGGATGCCTAAGACATCCTACTCAATAATAAAAATTGTCCCATCCCATTTTCATTTGATTTACTTGGTCATTCAGTGAGTTATCTCTTCCTATAGCAATTATGTCTCCTCTTGTAGCAAATTTGTCCCTTCATGTAGCAAACCTGTAACACCACTTTCCTTCATCATTTTTTATCCCCACTACAACTATGACTTAGTCTAGATGAATAATGACCCCCAACTATGATTTATGATCAGGAGAAGGTCCTAAGCCACTACAACCCTTCCTTTTATTCACTGCAAAACACACAGTAGACTTAGTTTTTTTATCACAACTATGATGCAAGTAGGTTACTAATTTACAAGCAAGTGTGAACTAGGTAGATGGTACATGCAATTCTGATTGATAATTTGATGAATTATGCAAGATAAAATAACTTTCTTTCTGCAAGTAGATTAACCTTTGTCCTTTCATGAATTGGTTACTTAGCATTTACAAGTTGAGCAAGTAGCATTTCCATTTCTTGCAAATAGAGTAACAATTCAATTTTTGCTTTGATTTCATGACATTCACTCCACTACATCAAAGCAACAAAAGAATGACACATTGTATGTTGCATATATAATGTCGATACCTCTTAAGTTTGTACAAACCTTCGGTTGATAATTAAAGTTGGTAACCTTGGGAGTTGCATCATTCTCGTTGCAATACTAAGGCTCATCACTTTTTGGCGTCGTTGTTGGGGAGGTGTCAAAGTATGCATAGTTTTCTTCCCTTGATCCAGATTTAAACAGGGACGCAACAAATTACAGAGATAACTATAAACACAAAGATGCAGTGGAAATAATACTTCATTTCATTCATGTAAAACACTAAGATATGCTTATAAACAGAAAATGAAAATAAACAGTTAGGGCAATGGTAGCTTATCTCTAAGAAGAGATGTGGTGGCTACATGCCTCTAAACTATGTTACAATGAGGCTCGAAGGCCTATTTATTATTGAGAAATAATGGAAACCCTTAACATCCCAAAACTTAACCCTAGAAGATGAAACGCCAAATTGTGGGCCCCATTTTGGGTAAGTTGGTACATTAACTTCCCAGGGTCGTAACTTTGGCACCCGATCTTCGTTTGATGCATACAATAGCTCGTTAGAAAGTTCTATCCAAGCACTAAAACTTTGGGAAGAGCAACATTGATCCATGGACCCATGTTGCTCCTAGATTTCCCAAAAAACGTCGTTTAGGGCCTCAAAACAACTCCAGAAGTCCAGAACCCAAAAAATTGCTAAAAATAGTAATTTGTGCTACAATTTAGGAAAATGAAACACTGAAAGAGACAGTTGTGGGGATCCAAATGGGATAGGTGGGTGGCCACCAACATCCACCTAGATCATTCCTCCCCCCCTTAGGAAGCAATGGTCCCCATTGCGTTGAGTTCCTCCATGAGATGAGGAAGCTGCTGCTGAATTTGGTCCCTGGTGAGCTGTTCTGCAATCTCTGATGTGTCCAGTAATGGTGGGAAGCATGGTCGACGATGGTCCACATTGAACACTCGGTGCAAGCGAAGGAATGAGGGAATGTTGTGCTCCAAAGCATTGCTTCCCACAACCTTGGTAATGGTGTAAGGACCATGTCAGCGTGGTCAGAGCTTCTGATGGGCTCTTGTAAGGCATTCTTTCTGTAGATGCAACCAGACTTTGTTTCCCACCTGAAGCTTGTGCGGTACCCATATGGGTGAGGAGAAGTTGTTCCTATGTTCTGTCATGATCATATCCCTTTGTTATTATTGCTGCGTGCAGGAGCCCTTCGCGGGGGTCATGGATGTGGTGACGATCTTCCCCTTACTTTGGGAGTGAACCAGATAGAAAATGAATTTCCTAGTCTAGGAGATGAGCTTGCTGCCTTTCTTGGCAGTGATCAAAGAGGTGGTGGTAGGTGGGGCTACCTCCAGTATCCTATATAATGAATTACACAAAGAAATAATGACAGCACGAGGCCTTGACTCATACACAACATGTTGCCTCCACAAGCATGGCTAGCCTAATAGTACATCACAAACATCCAGAGGTGTAACATCACACAATGCCTTGTCTGTGAAGGGCTTGATGTTGTAGGGAAGGCAACACTGCTGGCGAACTTTGAGATCTCATCCTTCATGAAGCCACCCGATACTGTACGACTGTGGGTGTGGTGTAGTCGGTAGGCCCAACCGCTTCACGGCCTCTGCTGAAATGAGGTTCTTTTGGCTGCCACTGTTGACAATGAATTGTAGCGGCGAACCCTTCACCCACATCTGTGAGTGGAAAAGACGTTTCCCCTCCTCTAGATCTTCGGGCTCATTTTTCTGGATCTTGGCGGTGGCAACAATAGCGCTGGGATCCGTGTCAATGATCTGCTTCCCTTTGCCATTCCCCTTGTTGGGTTCTGGCTCAAGGTCGGAACATGCATCTGATTCGGAAGCCTTCAACTCGGCCACCAGCAACTGCTTGGTTCGACACTCACTTGTGTTGTGAGTGGGGCTCTTGTGGAACTCACACCACTTTCTTGTGTCCTTTTTCGACTTCATGGTGTTGTTCTTTTCTTGCGGCTTTGACGGGTTGTCTTAGGTCACCCCGCCTTGGCTTTGTCCTTTGGTCTTCAGATTCGTAAATCCAAAGTCTCGCTTCTTCTATTTGAACTTTTGCTCGATTTTGACAGCGTATCGGTATGTCGTGCCGAGCGAGGAGATGTTCAGAAACTCCATCTCTTCCTGGATGTATCTGTGCAGACAGTTGCGGTATTTGAGTACCAGATGCAGATTAGAATCTTTGATACCCAACTGTGTGCGAAGGGTATGAAAAATTTTGGTGAACTCTAGCACATATTGGTCCCTTCCCTATCGCAGCATGGTCCATTTGATGTATTTGTCCTCATAGCTTTTGACAGGGTAGTACTGCTCCTTGACGGCATCCGGGAATGCATCCCAAGTGGGTGCGGCTGAAAATAGTGAGCCCGTAATTTCATTCTTCTGCTCATAGTAGGTTTCCCACTAGTCCTTGACATGGGGGGCTGCTTTGAGAAGAGCGAAAACAATCTTTTCCAGACTCGAAAATTCAAGAACAGAAAAATACCCATCTAGCAAATTTAACCATTTACCTAAGGCATCTACGTCTATTTGACCCTCGAAGATGGGTATTTCAAAATTAACTTGTACCTTAAACGGTGTGGCGTTTCCAGAGTAGCTGTTGGAAGCTGATGCGTCGCCTCTGGGTAGCCGTTGAAGGATCTACGCAAAGCTATCCATCATCGTGTTCCTTTGCCGCTCGAGGGCTTCTTCGAGCAAGATTTTGGTAGGATCTCTTGCCCCCTCGTCTTTCTTTTCATCCACCATGGGAGGTCGTCAGGATTTGTAGGGCTGGTCTTACAAAGGTTCGACCAGTTCAAGCCCTAACTCCTTATATCCTGACCTCGTTGGGGACATGCAAAGAAAAACAGAGAAAAAAGCAAACCGCTCTAATACCACTGATCCGGATTTAAACAAGAACACAACAAATTACAGAGATAACCATAAACACAAAGATGCAGTGGAAATAATACTTCATTTCATTAATGTAAAATACTGAGATATGCTTACAAACAGAAAATGGAAATAAATAGCTAAGGCGATGGTAGCTTATCTCTGAGAAGAGATGTGGTGGCTACATGCCTCTGAAATGTGTTACAATGAGGCTCAAAGGCCTAATTTATTGTTGAGAAACAATGGAAAACCCTTAACATCCAAAAACCTAACCTAAAAGATGAAACGCCACCATTGGGGTGGCCCCGTTTTGGTAAGTGGTAATCAACTCCCAGGGTCGTAACTTTGGCACCCGATTCTTCGTTTGACACGTACAATAGCTCGTTAGAAAGATCTATCCGGCACTACAACTTTGGGAAGAAGCACAATCATATTATTGGTCCATGGACCCATGTTTGGCTCCCAGATTTCCCAAAAAAAACGTCGTTTAGGGCCTCAAAACAGCTCCGAAAGTTCAGGACCCGAAAAAACTGCTAAAAATAGTAAATTGTGCTACAATTTAGGAAACTGAAAAACTAAAAGAGATAGTTGTGGGGGTCCAAATGGGATAGGTGGGTGGCCACCAATAGTTGTTCCATGCAATGTTGCACATATAGTGTCGATACCTCTTAAGTTTGTATGAACCTTGAGTTGATAATTAAAGTTGGTAACGTTGGGAGTTGCATCATTCTTGTTGTAATACTAAGGCTCATCACTTTTTGGCGTCGTTGTTGGGGAGGTGTCAAAGTATGCATTGTTTTCTTCGCTAGTTGATTCATTTCTTTTTACTTTCTGCAAAAACAAAAAATTGCATTAAGCATCTTTCATTTCAAGAACAAAAAATTGCATTGCATTAGCATTCTTATTAAAAAAAATCTCCAACACCACCCCCCCCCCCCCATTTGATCACATGGTGCAATAAGAGCCACATCACCATTCATTCTTGCACGTAGAAGAAGAAGAGGTGATAAAGAAGGTAGGATAAATGGATGGAGATGATGACAATGAGGAAGATCATCTTGGATTTCCCATTCAAGACACTAATGTTAGTGTGCACATAAAGAACATCCCTCCATCTTTTCTTCCAAACTTTCATGGTCTAAGGTCAGAGGATTCAGAAACCTTTCTTTTTGAATTTGAAATCCTTTGTAGATCTTATGGTTACTTACTAAACACTCAAAAGTTGAGATTGTTTCTGACAACATTGAAGAATAGATCTCTTAAATGGTTCATGAGTTTAGGGATTAATTCAATAAGATCATGGAATGATATGCAAAAGATATTTCTAGAAAAAATATAAAAATCATGATATTAAAGAAGAAATCTTTAGAATGAATAAAAAAAGATGAAAGTCTTGAGGATCTAATAGAGAGGTTCATGTATAATGTTAAGAGGGAAAAATTACATCATTTGTGATCTAACACACTAAATACCCTCTTACTTAGAACCATTAGGGATGACTGGATTGATCTCCTTAATCTCATGAGTAGAGGTGATGTATACCAATTATCATTTGAAGAAATTTGTTAAACATGCAAACACATATCAAGAGGAAGGGCAAGAGTAAGTAAATCAACATCAAGATCAGTAAGTCAAGCTAAACTTGGAAATTTGTTTGATGACTTTAAAATAGAAATTCTTAGCAATCTAAGAAAACAAGTATAAATGTTAAGAATGCAAAATGAGGAAAATTAAGATGTTGACATTTGTGTTGTCCATGCAAAATCACACATTGTTAAATATTGCCCATCATTACCAAGGTTGAAGGAAGTTTACATAGAGGAGAATGGAGCAAGTCAATCACCAAAGCAATTATGTTATGTAGCTCCAATAGAACCATGGTAGCCTAGTCAACCTAGCATGATGTAAGAACCTAATTCAAAATTTCAAGGTTATGCACATCCATCTCAAAGTAATTGGAACACACCATTTCCTTGGCAACCTTGGCCATCTCAACCCCAAGACCAATCTTGTCAACAAGTTTGGCAAGAACCTTATGGGAGAAATCCACAATATCCTCCATACCCAATTCCATGTTACCCCTACCATCCACCTCCACCACGACCACAACCCCAACCACATCCATCTCAAAGATCCACTCCCACTCAACTACCTGTACCACCATTTCCAAACCCACACAAGGAAGTAGCTCAACCCACTTACAATGCTGAGGTACAACACTTCCTAACATCCTCTCTTGATCTCAATGGTATTCATCTTAGCTCATGAAGACTATTGCAAAAAAGAGATTTTCTTGATGTCATTGAAGGACAACATTCAGAAAAAGAAGATTCCAATGAGAAGACCAAAGAATCAGGGGTTGCACTTGATGAAGAGAAGACATCAAAATCAAAGATTGAGAAAGTTCCCTAATGTTTACCATCAAATCCTCCATGTGTTCAAGAGAATAATCTGCAAAAAGAGGAAGATTCGAATGTCAAGGTAGAAGAAGACATGAAGAATGATCCAGATGAGCAAGCGAACCAAGGGCATCAAAGCTATATTGAGGGTTGGTTGCAAAAAATCAACAAGATGGAACATCACTCTCTTCTTCAACTATGCTTGATATTTTCAAAGTCAAAGAATTTGGTCTCTGAAATTCAGGTACATGTCAAAGCATATATTTCAAGCCTCCACATCAATTTATCTGTCATCTTGATGTGCACATGGCTCCACTGGAACTATTCATATACTTGAAAGAGATTTTGTTTTTTTCAAGTAAAGTAGGATAAAAAAAAAGAAGAGAAAATAAAATAAAATCTCATGTGAAAACCTCATTTGAGAATCCTGATATTGGCTAAGGTCGGCGGAGGCAGCTGGTTGGTAAAGTCGGACTCATTAAGACAGTGAGGTCTTGTGCTCAAACCTAAGCAAGGGCGTTGACTAGTCACGAGGAGTAACTTACCTGGGCCAAGCCTGCTCACCTTTTTTTGGAATAATTTTATTTTTACCTAGTCAAAATGTTAACATTATATGACGGTAATGATTGAGGAGCGGAGAAGCTAGGGTTGGAGTTGAAGATAGGGTTTTGGATTCAGGGTACCATGGTGAGGAGCGCAGGGGGGAGTGTTGCTCCCTCCTACAGCCAAGCAGTCACAAGAGGAAGTCAGGACGGGGGAAAGAAGCATTTCAAAAAACCACTGGACAAAATCTCAGAAGCCCGAAGTCAGGGGACGTCTGGAAGAAGCGGAGATCAGGATCAGGAAGGGAATCAACAGGAAACAAGAAAAGAAAAGGAGAATGGAGGAAATAGTGAAAGATCGGCTTCCAGAAAGACTGTTGAAGTCTACAAGCCCAAGTCAGGCATTATTCCACGGGTCGTATTGAGTGACCCAACGATACAAGCTCATAGAGATCATATGATGGAGCATGCAATCATATGCAAGTACATGGGGTTATGGCTGACGGAGAGGGCGTTACATGTCTGGATAAGGAGCCATTGGATGCCAAAGGGAGAAATACATTTACATCTGGGTTCTAAGGGCTTTTTCACAGTAGTGTTCACAAGCTTAGAATTACAAAGATAGAGTGTTTGAAGGGGGGTCCTATTTCTATGCTGCGCCAGGACTCTACATGCGGCCATGGATGATGAACTTTGTCCCGGAACGTGAAGCATTCACATCAGTACCGGTTTGGATCAGACTATATCCCCTTCCTCTAGATTATTGGCCGCCAGAATCTTTGAAAACCGTAGGCAACAAGCTGGGACATTTTCTAAAAATCTCAAAGGCAACTCTGAAAGGAAGATATACCTCCTTTGCCCTAATATGTGTGGAAATGGATCTATCTGGAGCCCTTCCGGAAGCAATCATTTTAGAAGTATATGATGAAGAATGGGTGCAGACATTGGACTATGAGCACATACCATTTAGAAGCTGCAAATGCCATCAACGTGGGCATCTATATAGAGACTACCCCACAATCAATAGGGAAGATAACCAGAAAACCACTGTGGAGAGAGATCATGAGATTTCACCAAATTCGGGAGAAAAGGAAAAGGGGAAAAGCATCCACACAAGAAGGCAAATGAGGACAGACATACAAGACAAAACAACTTCAAGATCCTGGAGGAAGAAGAGGGGAACAAGGAGACAGTCTAGGACACGGAGAATGCAACAAAGGAACAAGATAGGGTAGCTGACATGGAGGATATCACAATAGAAAACCAGCAAAAGGATGATATATCAAGCCTGATGGAGATCAGTAGGGACCAGGAGATGACTCCAAGTGAAGCAGGAACAGAGGACCATGAGTCACAGGAGAATTTGGATAGGGAAAATCTGGATCTAGAGAAATTTCTGGAACAAGGAAAAAACATAGGGGTGGACTCCTTGCCAAAAGAGGACTATGATAGAGTTGCTCTTTCTCTAGAGGTCATAGGCGAAGGGAGATGAAGTCAAAAGAAATCATGAAAGCTAGGAGCCAAGTGGGGTCAAGATGATGGAGAATCCTCGGGCACAATCTCCAAAGAACTCAGGTAGGAAAATAGGAAGAAAGAGACAGAATGAACTGCTAAACGAATGTGGAAAATTTTGATCAACTCAGGTAAGATGAAAGATCTTACCAGCTATTCCTTTACTAGCCTTTCTTAATGAAGTTCACAACCTGGAACATTAGAGGAATAGGGAATAGGAGGAAACAAAGAAATCTTAATAACATAATGAAAAAAAAAGAAAAACCAGACATGGTTTTTATTCAGGAGACAAAATGTTCGATGGAAAAGATAAGAGATATTCATAATAAGTGGTTATTCAAATATGAGTATTTAGAGGTTAAGGCAAATCACTCGGCGCGGGGGGGATTCTCACTTTGTGGAACCCACAGAAATTGGGAATTTTGGATGTTGAAGCATCCAGGAACTATCTCTAACTGATATGTCAACCTGTAGGGGACAGGGAGATATACATGATTACAAATGTTTATGGACCGCAAAAGCAAGCAGACAAACTCAAGCTTCTCACTTCCCTGGAGGAACTAAGAGCGAGACATCCCATTTTGCCCTGGATTGTTGCAGGAGATTTTAATATGATAAGATCTCTTTCGGAAAAAAAGGAGGCACTAAACAGTTAGGCAGAGACTCCATGGCCTTCCAGAACTTCATCATGAACATGAAGCTGGTGGACACTAAAAGAATTGATGGAACCTTCACATGGAACAACAAAAGGGGAGGGGCTCATCAAGTTGCTTCCAAACTTGATAGGTTCATGATTTCAAAGGACCTCTTTCTCTCAGGACCTACTATGACAGCCTCCATTCTGCTGTTTGGAGGATCATATCATTGGCCTGTACAGATGGAAGCCACCTTTATGGGCACTCTGAGAAACAGACCTTTTAGGTTTGAAAATGCCTAGCTCTCATACCCTAATTTCACTAGTAACATTGATAAATGGTGGAGAGAGGAGTCGAATATTCAAGGCACAAAAATGTATATGCTCTAGCAGAAACTTAAACATATCAAATCCCATCTTAAAGTTTGGAACAAAAATGAATTTGGAGATAACTTCAAAGCCAAAAGAGAAACTGAACTAAAGCTCCAGGAGATCAATCAGATCAACATCACATATGGCTTCACCGAAGAGCGGAAAAAATTAACTAACTCTTTGCAGGAAGAATGGGAGAATCGATGCTTACAAGAAGAAATTTACTGGAGGCAGAAATCAAGGATACAATGGATTAAAGAGGGAGAAAGAAACACAAAATTCTTCCACAAAACCACTATGGCTCACAGGGCACACAACAGAATCACAAAGATTAAAGATTCTCAGGGCATTGAGCTTGTTTCTCACAATGATATGGAATCGGTCCTTGTTCAGCACTTCTGCAATATTGCAAAGGAGCCTCTGGAGGACAGATCTAGGTTCATTGACCATTTCACTCAGTATATCCCTCAGCTGGTTACCAGAGAGGACAACCACAATCTCAACAGGCCAGTATCGAAAGAGGAGGTCATTGAAGTGATTAATGAAATGTAGAGTGGAAAAGCACTAGGCCCGGATGGATTCAATGTAGACTTCTTCAAGGCCTGTTGGGAAACTGTCAAACATGACATCCTCGAGGTTGTGGAAGACTCAAGAAGATCCAAAAAGCTTATAAAGGCTCTGAATGCGTCCTTCATAGCTCTGATTCCAAAGCAGGAAAATGCTATGACTCCGGATGGTTTTCGGCCCATATCCTTATGTAATGTGGTGTATAAAATTATCTCCAAAGTAATAGCCAATCGACTCAAACCACTTCTGCCCTCTCTCATATCGAAGGAGAAAACAGGCTATGTGGAGGGAAGACAAATCCTCAACAATATCATCAAAGCTCATGAGGCGGTACACTCTCTCAAAAGCAACAAACAAGCTGGTATGATCATTCAGTTGGACCTCAAGAAAGCTTATGACAAACTGGGCTGGTCTTACATAAGAGCAATTCTAAAAGCCTATGGTTTTGATCAGAATTGGATAAGATGGGTCATGGCATTAGTCACCTCAACTAGTTTTTCCATACTGCTTAATGGATCTCCATCAAGGACCTTCACTCCCTCCAGAGGGCTCAGACAAGGAGATTCACTTTCACCATTCCTCTTTGTCCTCATGATGGAAGGGCTAGGTAGAGCGATTAAAATGGAAAATGCTGAAGGAAGAATTCAGGGTATCAAACTCACCGCAAATGGAGAGGCAAACACTCATCTACAATTTGTCGATGACACAATGTTGCAGGGCATACCTACAGTCAAGGAGGCCAGAGCAATCAAAAACATCTTAAATGACTTTGTTATGGCAGCAGGCACTGAGGTAAGCCTTAACAAGTCCAAAGTTTTTTTCTCTAACACTAATATTGCTATTTAGAGAAATATTACCAGAATTCTTGGATTTCAAAGAAAACAACTACCTTCCAAATATCTTGGCATTCCTTTTACTGACAAACCACTAAGCAAGAAAGTGTGGGAACCAATTTAAAATAAACTTCAGGACAAGATCAGAAAATGGACATGCAGATCACTAAATTTGGCAGGGTGCCTCATGCTCACGCAAGCGGTCTTGCAGGCCATTCCCATTTTTATGTTTTCAGCTCTTCTTGCTCCTCAAGGTATTAAGCAGCAAATAAGAAGCATACAAAGGGACTTTTTGTGGGGCAGAGGGGAAGAGAAAAAGAAGTGGGCTTTAGTAGCATGGGACAAGCTTTGCAAGCCCAAGAGCCATGGTGGATTGAGCTTCATGATCCTGAGACCCTTAGTAGAGTCTTGGGAGCCAAGCTTTGGTGGAGATGGATTAAGGAACCAAATTACCCCTGGGCTAAGCTTTGGAAACAAAAATATGCCAAGTATTGGCAGGGGAAGGATCACATTAGAATGTCAGCGCAAATCAGGGGCTCCCATATTTGGGACCTTGCCTGGGATAATAAAAACATTGTTTAGCACCATTGTTTTTGGAAAATTCGATCAGGGGATCTTGCTCGATTTTGGGAGGATAACTGGCAACTAGAACCCAACCTTTATAGGGATGAATTTGCAGATCTCAAAAGTGACACAGACAACAAAGGTATGGTTCTGGTAAAAGACTTCTAGGATGAGGGAAGGAATAATGGAAAGTGGAGCGAGTGGAAGGATCTAGGATATAATGATGAAAACCAAGGCAGAAGCCCTCACGCAAGAGCTAGAGCATAGAAGGATTCTTGTTTCTTCTTCAACGGATCAATTAAGATGGGGAAAGAACACTGAAGGCAACTTTAACCTCAAAGAGGCCAAACAGGAAATCACAGGATTTAACTTTGTGAATCCTGATCAGATCTGGAAGAAACTTTGGCAAAGTCTGCATTGGATGAAAATAAAGCTATTCATCTTGCTAGTGCATCAAAGGAAGATCTTAACTTGGGAGAATCTCCTCAAGAAAGGCTTCATTGGTCCTTCTAGGTGTTACCTTTGTGGCGCTCATGAGGAGATGATTGAATACCTTCTCAACCTCTGTCCTTTCACTTCAAAGGTGTGGGACTAGGTGGCTGCTATTTTTAGACAAACTGATAGGGATAGTCTCAGCATATCCAACACTCTAAAGAAATGGAGGAAGAACTTCTCAGGGAATGAGATAGTTAATAAAGCCTAGATTCTGGTTCCAGGTTTTGTCATCTAGAATGTGTGGAAAGAACGCAATAGTCGAGTCTTCGAAAACAAAACACACAAGCCCCAACACATAATTGAGCAAATTCGAAGGCAGCTCAAAGACACAGTAAGAAGCTTGCTAAGGACCCTTCCTAAAGATCCTCCCCCGCCCCATGAGGGGGGATTTTTACTTCACTTAGGTCTCCAGTCTATCAATCCTCTGGGAATAATGAAGGCAGTGAGCCTTATAAACAAGTGTGCTACCATTTGGAAGCCTCCTCCTTATGGTTTCTTAAAGGTTAATATTGATGGAGCAGCTAAGGGCAACCCAGGATTAGCGAGCTTTGGGGGTGCCATAAGAGACGATTAGGGACAAATATAGATAATATTCCATGGCCACTTGGGGAAGGCTACAAACGACATGGCTAAGCTCATGGCATTAGAGGAATGCTTGGAAATCCTAGTGAATTCAAGTTCACACAATTTTATAATTGAAGCGGATTCGGAATTAATTATTAGAGCGGCTAAGAAGATTAGCAATGGAACCTCTCCAGATAAAGTGTCGAAGCACTGGAAGCTCTTGCAGGTTTTTTACCACATCTATTCTCACCTGCGAACCCTTAAAACTATCAGATTTTCTCATGTGAAAAGGAAGGCTAATATGTTAGCGGATCGTTTGGCAAATGAAGGAGTCACAAATAGGGACAGGGATTCTAGGTATGCTTGGGATTTGCTTCCCCCAGGTAAATTGCGGGAGGACTATCTCTGTCAAGCTACCCAGGATATGGAACTATGGATTAACAGGATGGATCAAAGGAACCCTGAAGACCAGTGGGAGGTTGGAGAGCTCCACACAGTCTAACCCACCTTGGTTCGGTTATTTTCCAAGGTTTGGATTCCCATTGATTGAATAATGAAAGGGTTGACTCAGATGGCTACACAGGATGGGGTAGCCCTCATCATTTGGCTTAAGTGGTGGTTGACAGAGAACCGAGGTGAACGAGATTGGCTCAAGTACTGCCCGTTGGAAGGAATTAAGGGACAACACGTGGCGAAAGGACGTGTTTGTTTTTTCCACGAGTCAACCAGTCCAATACCACAAGCGGTATATTGGGCGGGGTTTGAATGGTTTCCAGTTTTTTTGTGTTTGGCTCCGATTCCACTCTTTGAGTGACACGTTGCAGAACAAGGAGAGAGAAAACCGCCCTCATCGGGCAGTTAAATCTTGCGCTTCTCGTCCTTCCGATATCCATGATGACTATTGGATCTTAATCAGTGGATCAACGGTGGCGATTGTTTGTGTGTTTAGAGGTTTATGCTTTTAACTTCCATCGAGTCCGTTTGTTAGTTTTTAGTTTGGCTTGTGGTGGGACCTCTTGTGGATCCACGATGAGTTATGGACTTGCCCTCCATGGTTTTCTTGGCTCATTTGATGCACGACAGCACTGCCAGAAGACCTTGTGCTTTGTTTGGTGGTTCTCCCCAAATTTCTGATTTAGATTTCTCTTAGTTTTGGGTGATTGGTTTGGTTTGGCCTGCCCAACTGACTGTTGAACTCTCGCAGAGTGGGTGTGGCTCCTTGTAAAGTATGTATATTTGACTAAGTTTAATAGAAGGCCCTACTCTTACTTGATAAAAGAAAAGGAGAATCCTGATATTGGCTCATTAATTGAAAACCTCCATGGGGGGGGTCAATGGGTTGAGAAAAAGGGGAAAAAGAGAAAAATAAAATATCCTAGGTGAAAACCTCCTTTGGGGTGCCTAGACAAACTTACTAGTTGAAAACCTCATTGAAGCAACTAATAGTTCTGGAAGAGAAAATGAAAAGAAAAAAAATATTTGGTCCATGTATCTCCCTCTGATGAATGCAGATGCTCTCCAACCTTTGTGAGCAACGAGAATACTTTAGCACCGAAAGAAATTTTTTTTTATCAAAAACGTAGTCAAAGGAAGTCAAACTTGGACTTTCTCCTCCTTTGACTAGATGCTCCAACAGGACCAAGGCCATGCCAATCCATCACCCTCATTTATTTCCACCATCCACCCATCATTCTCAAGCTTTTCCTAGGCATTTTCCTCATTGTCCTAAAATGCTACAGGAGGGCTATGTTTTGCTACAAGAGACCAAACTACATAGAGTAGAAAATTGTTTGTATCATATCTTGAAACTCGTGCATCCATTTACCGAGTTGTTTCATGGGGGGGTGCATATGGATTATGGTAACATTCTCAAGTAATTTCAGCAAATTCCAGTGCACACTTTTCAAGAAATCGACCTCCATCACCGACAACCATTTTTATATTTTCTCAAGATTTGTGCATCCATTGGCCAAGGTTTTTTATGGGGAGGTGCACAAGGATGATGGAAACAAGCTCAAAAAAATTCAGGTCAATCCAATATACCATTTGGGAGATATGGATAAAATAGGTTTGCTACAGGAGGGACCAGAATTACTATAGCAGGTAGATTCGATTGGACAAAGAGGTCAAAAGGTCATGTATTCTTTAAGGAAGGTTGACAAAGGTCCTCCAATGATTCACTTATCACCCATCCATCACCTATCCATTCCATTTCACCAAAACTTGCTTAATATTTCCACTTTGTCCAAACTCTAAAAAAATGAAGAGAAAAAACACAAAAGCCATTGTTTTATATTTTTCCAATGTCTACTCTACTCCCTCATGACTCCAACCGTGTCCTCATGGATTTTCATCATTACCCTCAAAACCATCATGCAATATAAAGACTTCAAGGGAGGATTAAAATGTTGCTACAGGAAGAAAACTCCTCATGTAGCAACTTGTGTAGTCACAATAGAAATGTCTAAGATCTTTTTTTCCCACCAACAAAAGTATGATGAAGCCAGGTGTGCAATCAGGAAGGGACACATCATCCTTGGGAAGGCATTCCACCACCACTAGTTGCCTGGACATCAGAGATGCACATACAAACACACAACAAATTTATCAGTCAAGGTATAATCAAGTTCTGAAGACATGCACCAGGATATCATGATGTACATGGCCCAACAACAACATGCAATCACCTCCAACGATATGATCCCTAGGTAGGTACAGGTATGCAATATTCTTTGCCTCTTCTCTTGAGTGTGTTATGGTTATAAATTTGTTGTCAATGCATAAGAGATTAGGTTTTATAAGCCAAGGATGGGTTAGGAGTCTTGGCCACCCTCAACCAGTTAGTGCAACTAACTCCCTTACTCATGCAACGTGGAAAAGCCAAATTAAGAAGGGTAACGATTGCAAGGAGTGGGGATAACACTTCAAAGCGCTCTGATCCCTTACCAAAAAGGGAATATTATGTATTAGGCTTGACTTCATTTGCACTATTGTTCATTTCTAAAAAATAGTTGGAGGAAGGACGAGCTAGTGTTATTATACTACTTAGGGTGCCACCGAGGTGTTTCAAACTATGTTTGCAGGTGCTATAGGAGGAAGCTGGAAGAAGGTATGAATCACTACAGGAGGGTTGAGAAGAAGCTATAGGAGTAATTAAAGGGTGAAAGAGGGTCGCAGTGACCCGAAATTGTCTTCAAGCCCTCATGCACATACAAAGCTATTTTGAAAAAGAGTAAATGGCTTCCTCCCTCCTTAATTTCCATACAATTGCATGAGAAATTCTGCCTAAAGTTGGTAGTCGACAACCGAGAAATAGGGCTTATTAGAAATTATTGTGTGTAAAGGCAAGATAGGAGTAGAGAAAAAAAGAATTTATTTTATATAAATATAAATTAGAGCATCCTTCTCCCTCGCTGATGAAAAGGAAGTTAATATTGTTTCTACCACTGAGACTGGTATAAGGAAAAAAAAAATTAAATAAATACACCCAAGTAGCCCCGAGAAGGAGCATTAGGAGAAATAGGGGGAGGTTTTAGCTAAAGGGGGAGAAACTTTTGACATCCATGAGAAGGCCAACCACTAGAGCATCCCCAACTAATTAGCTCAAAGCAAAAACTGACATGTTACAGAAGAAAACAAGGTTGCTATAGAAGAAACAAGGCTGGTACAGGAGACGTAGTAGGTGCTATAGGAGACAGTCTGCCTAGTACGAGATTGTACCAAGAGGAAAAAATGGGCCCTATCTTGAGCATTATTTACCAAAAAACCCTAGAACTTTGAAGGAAGGGGTAAGCACTTGATCTATCACCTCTTACAAACAAAAATTAAATTTTGTGAATTTTTGAAAAATTCCACCACTAAACATCCTGTAGTAGAACCATACAAATTTGAAGTGAGGAGTTTTCTTATGAGGATGAACATTATGATTGGAGAATAAACTTGTTTGGAAATTGGCATACCATTCTTCACCTCACTCATTAACATGAATCACTCCTCCTCTTGCCATAAGTTGGAATGTTAAGTGCTCTAAAATTGATAATTAGGAGCAGGGTTCCCTTGCACGAACCTTGAGAACACATGGACAAATTTTGTTGACATGGATAGAGAAGCTTTTTTGGACTTGAAGAGACAGTCAGGGATGGATCTGCAGAAGAAGAAGAGGGTGGCAAAGAAAAAGAAAATGTTGAAAGATAAGAAAAAAGTACCTAAAAAATCAGAACAAAGGATAAAAGGAGAATAAGAAGCAAGCTGAAGAGATAACCTCCCTCCAATCCAAAAGAAAGGAGCCCCAAGCCTCTTAGAAGAAGCCAAGCACTAGGGGAGCCATGACCAAACAACTAAAAGAAGAATATGCCATGTTATAGGAAGGCAGAAAGCTACTACAGGAAGGAAGAAAGTTGCTATAGGAAAACATAAAGTTGCTAGAAGAAAGTGTTGGACAGCTACAGGATAGATCAGGAAGGCCACCAGGGCCATGAATGAGCCACGATTAGGTCACTAAGTTGCTCAGAGGGTGAGCAACACTTTCAGAAGGGAGTATGATGGGCCTCCAAATTAGACATAAGTTAAGGCTCATCTGACCATCCTTTGACACATTAAACCTCTCTTTTTGCATTAGATGACATATTTTTAACTTTAATATGTTCATTAGGAAGGTTTATGGATAATTGCATATTTGTGGCTAATATTATTTGTTTTTGAAGAAAATTGTGAGAATATTAGGCAAATTATGAAGATTTGGAGGAGGAGATAATCTAGGGACTTGCTCCCTACTTCAGGAGGATCAATATTGGAAAATAAATCAACATGATATTATGAAATTATTAAACAAATTATGGAGCTCCAATGATTGAGAAAATCTAGAAATGTCTTCCCTGTCATTTAATGTAGATTCCTAGCATTGGGAACCAGATCCACTATTTGAGGGATTTTGGAGGGGAAAGCTTCCTCCTTTCAAGGAGAATGTTTCCTCATCATTTTGTATATGTACCAATTCAAATGTGCCTTTAGAGGCATGTATTTTTTAGTCTTCTTGTGGAGAAAACTTGTATTTTTGCAGCTCCACTTTCATTTCTAGCAAGGATGTACTTGGATTGATTCAAATAATGAAGTTTGGTGTCATTTTTAGCTTCAAAAGCTTGTTCTCCTTCATGGGACTCTAAGTATCCTTGGGCTTGGCCATCCCATGAGCCTCAGAGCCCTTTTATATAATTTACTTTTCTTCTTTTCACTTCTTATTCACATGCATCTCTTGTTCTTGTTTTTCCTATTTATGCATTTAGTATTGATGATTTTTTGTTGTAGGATTGGGTTAAATGGTTGAACTAAGTTCCTCTACATGTTATTTATAGAGGAACAAGTATGATTTCATCCTTGGAACAACTTTAAAAGGTCATAGTCATCATTGAGCTACTTGGATTAGTTTACTTATTTAGAGGAAGCTCCTAAGCCACTCCAACCCTTCCTTTTATTCACTGCAAAAACAGAGTAGACTTAGTTTCTTTATCACAAGTATGATGTAAGTAGGTTATTAATTTACAAGCAAGTGTGAACTAGGTAGATGGTACATGTAATTGTGATTGGTAGTTTGATGAATTATGCAATATAAAATAACTTTCTTTCTACAAGTAGATTAACCTTTGTCCTTTCATGAATTGATTAGTTAACATTTACAAGTTTATCAAGTAGCATTTCCATTTCTTGCCAATAGAGTAACAATTCCATTTTTGCTTTGATTTCATGACATTCACTGCATTACATCATATCAACAAAAGAAGGGCACATTATATGTTGCACATATAGTGTTGATACCTCCTAAGTTTGTAAGAACCCCGAGTTGATAATTAAAGTTGGTAGCCTTGGGAATTGCAACATTCTTGTTGCAATACTGAGGCTCGCCACTTATCACTGGGATTGTATGAGGCTCGGTAAAACCTGAGCGCCCCTTGGGAAGTTGAATTCTCCCAAAGTGGTTTCCACTCCTTAGCCCTTCCCCATGAGGTTTGAACATTTGACCTATTGGGGACTAAACCCCAAGCAAACCAACCAGTCTACACCTCATGGGTTTTTCATTTACCATTTACTTTTAATAAGTAATATTATAAAATAACAATGTGAGGTAATTCAAACCATGTATCACATTTACTAGAAAGTAGAATTGGAGAGTGAGATTACCCAATGTCATGCATTATGTATCATTTGGGATTATTGTGTAACAAATTACTGTAAGCCACATTTCTAAGTTGCTATGTTATTGGGATTATTTCTTTACTTCAGACTTTTCATTATTATTTTTAATATTATGTTTATTATTATATATTTTTATTTAATGCTTCATTGTAACATCTCCCATATCCATGTTTGTTTTTGTGTGTGTGTGTGAAAGGTTAAAAGAATGGGCTTTGATAGGGGTAGGGTTAGGTTTGTGATCCCAAGTCTTGAGCAACCTTTTGTTGTAGCTCTAAACTGATCCTCCACCTACTTGACAATGGTCTATTCTTGTCAAATCATTCTCTAGCTAAGATGTATGATGAACAGGTGGATTACATGTAAAATTTGTGGAAGGGAATTAACATTTGGACCAACTCGGTATCAACCTCTATGCACCCTCCCTCTCTTATAGCTAAGTCATTCGAGTCCCCTCGTTGGTGGTACATAAGGAGTCTTTAACAACATTCCCTCTACAAAATCCTCTACAAACTAGCTCAAAGGTTCACAATCCTTATAGTGAATTTAATACTCATGAAACTTTTTTCCCATTATTCTCCTTGCTCCTTAGTTTCTCCCTTTAGCCTATGGTTCCCTTCCTAAAACTCCCTTTCTTCATCATGATCTTTGTTGGACTTTCCTGATTTGGAACTCTCGCCAAATTTGGCAAGCTTCCAACGGTGGCCATCACTAGTTGAGTGTGGATACTCTTTAGACATCTTTTATTCCCTGCAATTAGTTATCACTCTCAACCCCTCCTCATAAATTATGAACTTATGACATGATAGCAACCAAAACCCACATAATATAACCAGCCTATGCCTCATGGATTGAGATATGTTGTTAACTTTCGAGTACTATTTAGATTAAAAGTATCTTTTGGTTATGGAATATGGCTTAAAATTAGGTCTTGTTGGTTAAGAGCTCTTATTTTTTGGATTTAAAAAACATGTTAACAGTCAAAGAACTAAAGACATCTAGCCAGAGTGGAAGTCACCCTCGTATGGACCATCAACAACTTATTCTATTGCCATAAGTCATATTATTTGGATTTAAGGAAACATGTTAACAATCAAAGAACTATAAACATTTAGGCGGAGTGGAAGCCACCCTGTTATGGACCGTCAACAACTTATTCTATGGCCATATTTTGTTTTACACGATTATGTTCTTGCATGTTCATCCTAAGATTATATAGAGGAAACCTGGAGTATATTGACTTTTTCAAATGTTTTATTAAATAAAAATGTAGATTGTTAAATTTGTTATTAGGTTAAGGTATAAACTTGGTTGTTATGAACTTTTATTTGTTTTTATTACATTAAAAGAAGCATTGTGCAGTTTTACACCAATAGCTATCCCCTACATTGAAAGATAGTAGAGCAATTCATCTTCCAATCATAAACCCTAATATAATAGTTTAGAAATAAATATGTCAACATATTATTGTATTCTTGTCTATATCGATGGATGAAATTTTGAACATTAACTTCTTTATCTCTCTAAATTCATACATTTATCATTATGTTTTTTCATTTACCTTTTTTTTGTATCTAGGTTGAGCCTAGGGTAGGGCCAACTTGCATATTGGTTGGGAGAAGACTGATCCACCTATGATGGGATGCTTATCACCATGATTGAATGAGGCTTGGTCAAGCCTTGATGCCCCTTGGGAAGTTGAATTCTCCCAAAGTGGTTTCCACTCCTTAGCCCCTCCCCGTGAGGTTTGAACATGTGATTTAGTGGGGACTAAACCCCAGGAAAACCAACCACTCTACACCTCATGGGTTTTTCATTTACCGTTTACTTTTAATATGTAAGAGTATAAAATTACAATGTGAGGTTATTCAAACCATGTATCACATTACTAGAAAGTAGAATTGGAGAGTGAGATTACTCAACATCATGCATTATGTCTCATTTTGGATTATTACGTGTAACAAATTATTGTAAGCCACATTTGTAGTTTTCTATGTTATTGGGATTATTTCTTTACTTCATATTTTTTGTTATTATTTTTAACTTTGTTGATATTATGTTTATTATTATATTTTTTTATTTAATGCTTCATTACAACATCTCCAATATCCATGTGTGTGTGTGTGAAAGGTTGAAAGAATGGGCTTTGTTAGGGTTAGGGTTAGGTTTGTGATGTGAGGTCTTGAGCAACCTTTGTTGTAGCTCTAAATTGATCTTCCACCTGCTTGACAATGGTCTATTCCTATCAAATCATTCTCTAGCTAAGATGTACAATGAATAGGTGGATTACTTGCCAAATTTGTGGAAGGGAATTAACATTTGGACCAACTCGTTATTAACCTCTACGCACCCTCCCTCTCTAGTGGCTAAGTCAATTTGAGCCCCTGCAGTGGTGGTATATAAGGAGTCTTTAACAACATTCCCTCTACAACATCCTCTACAAACTAGCTCAAAGGTTCACAATCCTTATAGTGAATTTAATACTCGTGAAAATACTTTTTCCAATTATTCCCCTCACTCCTTAGTTTCTCCCTTTAGCCCATGGTTCCCTTCTTCAACCTCCTTTCTTCAACATGATCTCCGTTGGACTTTCCTGATTTGGGACTCTCGCCAAATTTGAAAAGCTCCCAATGCTGGCCATCACCAGTTGAGTTTGGATACCTTTTAGATAGCATTTATCCTCCATGATTAGTTATCACACTCAACCCCTCCTCATAAAATATGAACCTATGACATGATAGCAACAAAAAATCTCATAATCTAACCAACCCATGCCTCATGGATTGAGATATGTTGTTTACTTTCGAGTACTATTTAGGGTAAAATGATATTTTGGTTTTGTAATATGGCTTAAAATTATGTCTTGTTGGTTAAGAGCTCATGTCTTTTCAATTTATAAAAACTTGTTAATAGTCAAAGAACTAAAGACATCCAGCCAAAGTGGAAGTCACCCTCGTATGGAGAATCAACAACTTATTCTATGGCCATAACTCATATTGTTTGGATTTAAGGAAACATGTTAACAATCAAAGAACTATAGACATTTAGGCAGAGTGGAAGCCACCTCGTTATGGATCATCAACAACTGATTCTATGGCCATTTTTTGTTTCACACGATTATGTTCATCATGAGATTATATAGAGGAAACCTGGAGTATATAGACTTTTTCAAATGTTTTATTAAATAAAAATGTAGACTGCTAAATTTGTTATTAGGTTAAGATATAAACTTGGTTGTATTGAACTTTTATTTATTGTTATTACATTGAAAGAAGCATTGTACATTTTTACACCAATAGATACTCCCTACATTGAAAGGAGGTGGATCAATTAATCTTCTAATCATAAACCCTAATCTAATAGTTTAGAAATAAATATGTCAGCATATTATTGCTTTCTTGTCTACATCAATGGATGAAATTTTGAGCATTAACTTCTTTACCTCTCTAAATTCATGCATTTATCCTTACCTTTTTTTTTTTGTTCATTTACCTTTTTCTTTATATCTAGGTTGAGCCTAGGCCAGGGCCAACTTGCATATTGGTTGGAAGAAGATCGATCCACCTACGATGGGATGCTTATCACTGGGATTGCATGAGGCTCGGCCAATCCTTGACGCCCCTTGGGCAGTTGAATTCTCCCAAAGTGGTTCCCACTCCTTAGCCCCTCACCACGAGGTTTGAACATGTGACCTAGTGGGGAATAAACCCTAGGCAAACCAACCGGTCTACACCTCATGAGTTTTTCATTTACCATTTACTTTTAATAAATAAGATTATAAAATTACAATGTGAGGTTATTCAAGCCATGTATCACATTTACTAGAAAGCAGAATTGAAGAGTGAGATTACTCAACGTCATGCATTATGTATCATTTGGGATTATTATGTGTAACAAATTATTGTAAGCCACATTTGTAGTTTGCTATGTTATTGGGATTATGTCTTTACTTCATACTTTTTATTATTATTTTTAGCTTAGTCAATATTATGTTTATTATTATATTTTTTTATTTAATGCTTCATTGTAACATCTCCCATATCCATGTGTGTGTGTGTGTGTGAAAGGTTGAAAGAATGGGCTTTGCTAGGGTTAGGGTTAGGTTCGTGATGCCAGGTCTTGAGCAACCTTTGTTGCAGCTCTAAAGTGATCTTCCACCTACTTGACAATGGTCTATTCTTGTCAGATCATTCCCTAGCTAAGATGTACGATGAGCAGGTGGATTACATGCCAAATTTGTGGAAGGGAATTAACATTTGGACCAACTCGGTACCAACCTCTACGCACCCTCCCTCTCTTGTGGCTAAGTCAATTCGAGCCCCCTCAATGGTGGTACATAAGGAGTCTTCAACAACATTCCCAAATGATACGTAATGCATGACGTTGAGTAATCTCACTCTCCAATTCCTTATGTACCACCAGAGGATCCTCGCTAAGATAAATAACTATCATCAAAGGAAGTTCAAAGAAGCCATCAAAATTGAAAAACACTTGGGCAAATTAAACAGAGATGATGGCTAGAAGATCAACAAGAACAGGATTCCTGCCCTTTATATTGGTTATGCTTCCTCCTGAATCTTAACTCCACCTCCTTTTTCCATGGTTATTATTTTTTTAAACAAAAACGAGTACTTTTGGTATTAAGTTTGCGCTCGGTCGCAATAAATACTCGGGGATTACATTGCCAATTTTCAACGACCATAGTTCAAAGTGATCACAAACCCATTAAATAAAAAGACACCAGTAGACTAACTGATCCGAATTAGATAATTATATTGTTTGTCATCCATCTCAATGCATTTGGAGTGGAAAAAGTGGATGAATCACCTCGCATGACCGTTTTTACTAGCGGGACCCAATTTGGCAAAACAGGGTCTGAATCCTTCCAAGAGCGTTTTGAGGCATCAAACAACATTTTTTGGGGGTAAAAATTTGTTGCTTTAGTGCAACATCTTTTCATGCAATTCTGCATATGGAAAGCTTTCCAACGACGCAATAATCATGTCAATCAGAGTTCGTATGCAAAAATTTTGCCACTTAGAAGTTGACCTTCTTGTTTTCACACCTATAGTTCGAGAGGATGCCACGTCAGCCCCCATTATTCATGGAAAAGGGGCTAGCCACATGTTTGTGATGTAAAAGACTCTAGAAGAGTCTATTTTGTAACTTTGGTTAAGAGTTGATGTAGTCAAACTTAATCAATAGTAGGCTATCGGGTTGTATTATAATCGGGCCACTAGGAGGAAGAGGCATTCCATTCTTTCAGGAGAATTGTGTTCAATGGTTGAGCAAAGATAATCAGGAGAGATAGGAGGTAGAGCACACAGAGAGGATTTGTGCCCTGTAGCAGCCCACAAGCCACAGACATTACTTCTTTGTATCTGCAACCATATTTCCAGACAGAGAAAGAGAGCGAAGCGACCTCACCTTCCAGCTGGGTTTTCTCTCGAAAGGGTTTCCCAGAGAGCATACCTTATGTCTTATGTGTGTGTGTGAGCTTGTTTTATTTATTCTCTACTTTTCTGCATAATTTATATTCGCATGCATGCACTAATTACAGTAAAATCTACAGATCTAGAGATTAAATAAAACTCTAATAGTGTAGAATCTCATATTTTTTTTTTAAATAATATTATCAGATTTGTTGTGATGAATGGATTACTAATTCTAGACCCAATTACATAAAATTTACAAAACTACAAAATGAGCAAAATACACATATAGTGATCAATCATCTACATGAAATTTAGTCATTTTTTCGTCGTTGGCCCACTGAGATCAATGTCCCGCTTGCCTGGGTCCTCCTGGAGCTAATCCAACCCTGTGAGAGCATCTATGTTGAATTTATAATCCATTATTATACCATATAGCGCATTCACTTCATCCACTAAGAGAGAGATATGATGCTAGAGAGCCATTATATTATCAGTTTATTCCACCTGTGAGTGATACAGTTGGCAAAATTTAACTTCCAGATCGTAGTCAACCCTATGGAGGGCTTTGTGGGCAGACAAACAATGTGACCAGGGGTTGCGAAAGATACAAATACCATAAAGATATGACCTAGACCTCCCCGAGATTGCCTTATGAGAGAGATGGTTGGACAAAAAAATTTTGAACAGGGGAATTTAGACACAAGGCTCTCATACCTCAAATTATTGATACCCCAAGCACAAATGAAACAGTAAGGGAATAGAATTTTTTTGTCAATTTTCCAGAGGAGACTAAAATTGGCGATGAGAAAAAAGTCAGAAAATTACCACACCATCAATGAACCAGAAACATCCACAAAACTCCTAAGAAGGAAGACCACAATATTATTGGAATGATGTTGAGGAGAGCCTCAAACCTCTTTAATAAACATGAATTGGAATCTAGAGCGCCAAGAAAGGAGCCTACTTCATTGGAATTTCCATCTAAGCCATATAAATTACAGAGTGCCAAATTGAAAACAGGAAACAAAGAGTTACCTTCATGCACCAAAGCTTAAAGTAGCCTCGGGGCGACATAATTTGGGAGTCGGGGTGTTGCCGGAGTGGCTTCAGAACTAGTGAATCTTGTCCTCTGAAATTCCCAAGAATTGGAATGTCAAACCGACAATCTCGACACGCAGAGGAGGAACAACTAAAACCAAGAGTGGAGCTCTTTGTAAAGCTACCATAAATTTGGACGCTTGGATGCCACAATTAATTCTAGAGACAAAACCACAATCAAATTAACAAACCATGAAGGTGATGGAGCAATCTAGCATGCAGACTCAAATAGGAATGGAGCTGGAACAAAGCGAAGGTTGGATTTATCACTCATTCCCCTGTCAATCCACACATTCCTCATCAGTTGAACATTAGATTTCCGAGTACAACTTCTGGAAAGAGCCATCATGATTCTAAGAGGAAGGCGTTTCCAAGGTTGGGGCATATGATTATAGTAATACCAAGCATGCAAGGCGAAGAGCAAGATAGATGCATGGTGGTGGTTCTCATATAATGCCATGTCATGGGAGATAATAGTTCACACTTGAAACCAATCGTTTGAACCTTCAAGATAGTTATGGAGATTATGGAGGGCAACACATAAAAGGGGTAGGATAATGGGGAGAATATAAGATAGGGAGGGGTGACCTAGGTTAATTCCAAGAAAAAAAATAGCCAAGTAAGGGAGGGGCCAAAGGGAAAACCAAATTCTAGGGACCATATAGCCTTAGGGGAATCTACTAGTCATTAATTTTTAACTTATTCTCTTCTATATACGAGGCCTTATTAGCTTGCAAATCAACATCCATGTTATTGATTATGAGAATATGATATAACTCCTTGGTATAAAGAATGCACCCAATCTGCTAATTTTTTGAAGCACCAAGGTAAGGGAGTTATCCTCCTAATTGATCTCATTAATGAGATAATGGATCATAAGCAACAAGTCTATGAGAATAATGATATCTTTGATGTCTTTATCTTTAGCAATGCATAAACCTTGCAGGAGACCATACATCTCTACTTGATTGTTGGTTTTCCTTCTTGGGCCCCATGAAAATTTAACCTCCATTATTCCATCGGGATAAAGTAATATCCTTCACTCCCCTGCCACCCCTTTGATGGTTATTATTACTATTATTTAACTCTAATTTTCTTGATTTAATAATAATAATTAATATTAAATATGTATTTAGAGGGTGATTATATATATATATAACAATTTATATATTTCAATATTAATATATATTATTAGTATTTATTTATTAATAATATAGATTAATGTTCAATGCCTAATCTAATTTATGGACAAAATAGACTTTTTTACCGGAATTCGAAAAAACAATTTCAAGAAAGAATGTGATTTTTTGTTGTTTAAAATGCATAAATAGATTCAACGTCGTGAAAAACCCCCTTGGACACTTGAATCCTACAGATTAAACATCTTAAACTCAAGTATCTAAAAATCTCTACCGGATTTTGGTTAGAATTAACTAGAAAAATGTCGTGAAAAGGTCATTTCGCCTCTAAGTTAGACTACACTGATATTTAATATTTAAGTTTTAATTCTTAATACTAATTTTTAATATTTCTTTGTTTAGGAATTTATTTACCCTAAATATTGATTTATTTATAATAAATTGATATTATAAAAGAAAAAAAAAACTTGGTCGGACTACATCTTCATCATGTCCAACATATCACCGCGATCGGGGCCAGGAATTGAACCAATGACTTCACATCAAGGAGTCCCTTAACATAGCACCCGATCACTGTCTATCCAAGACCCTGTGAATGATATTATAGATATATATATTTTTTTGTAAGTCAAAGATTTTTCATTACTCAAAAAGCATATACCAGTGTTACTTGGGAGCGGGAGCGAAAGTGGGGAGCGGGAGCAACATTTTCAGAAGCTCCCGGTTGGGGGGAGAATCCCAGAGCATTTTTTATATAATATATATATTTTTTATATTTTGATACATATATGTCAACAAAAACATGTAGAATAATGAATTAGATACAACAACAACAAAGAAAAAAAAACCATAGATTGAACCATATAACAACAATCATCTAGAAGTTATAATCTTCATCAACCATGTCCACAAGTTAGTAACATAGTAACATACAACATATCGAGTCTCATGATTCATCAATCTTAAAGTTTCAAGCTTTCAAAATTCAATATATAACATTTATCATCATTGATCACCAAAGTTGTACTTGTAAGCTAAGTGTAACCATTACAAAAAATAATATCTAACATGAAATGAAATGTTATAAAATGAAATGAAATGAAACAACTTTCAACTTTCATGAAGCATCATATTCATAATTCATTACTAATGAATTATAATTGCCAACTTCAAACTTCAAACTTAAGTTGTCATATATTGTTTAAAAAAATATCATAATAAATATGAAAGAGTCAATAGTTATAAAAACTACTAAAAACTAGAAAAGATAAGTAAATCTATTATCTATTGCTTATGCTTGGGCCTTTTGCCACCACGAGAAATGTCTAATTTTTTAATCTTGTTGGAAAATCAGGGCCTTTGTCATTAATATCACCCTCTAAGCATTAATATCCAGAGGTATCTTTGTCATTACCTCTGGATCTGTATAGGGATCTTTGTCATTAAAATCACCCTCTAAGCATTAACATAAGATAGAAAAAGCATAGCATGTCAAGTCAAGATTTTGTTTGAGTGATGCGTACATTTTTAGGAGGGTCATGATAGAGGAGTTCGACAACCAATGTCACTAACATCAAGATACATAGAGGGATTGGTGCTTTTGATTAAATACGAGTTCCATACCCTAATACATGACAAAATTCAATGGAAACATTGCAATCCCCCAATCCTGAAATCCTAAAAAAACTGATAAGTCTGCTGGATTTTGAATGAAATCTAAAATTCTACTTTCTCCATATGAAATCCAATGAGGGCAGAACCACTCTCAAACATCCTGAGTCATTTCATGGTAGTGTTAAAAATTTAACTAAAAGGATGAAAATGAAGATTAAGAAAAATGTCACTTTTACTTTAAGAATTTAACATTACCATGAATAGCATATCAATATTAGGGCCATAGACTTGATCATTAAGTTGCCCCACTAAAAAATTATTTGTTTCTTTCAAAAAAATTTGCATTTCGAACATTACTACGAAAAAAATTGCAAAAAAAACAAAACACTCCCAAAAAGCAGGGAGCGAAAAAAAATTTAGGGAGCGTGCTCTCGAAATCACTCCCTTCTTGGGAGCAATTTTGAGAGCGCGCTACCCGCTCCTGAGTCGCTCCCGCCTGGAGCGCGGATTGGGAGCGGGGTCGGGGGGGGGGGGGGCGCTTCCCCGCAACACTGTGTGGGATATATAAAACATCATGCAGAAGAAAGTCTGGAAGACCAGGCAATTTGAGCGTGATTGTGCCAAGCCTTGATGGCTTGAGTTTTGATTTGTCTGCAAAGTATACTGCTCCATCAACATTGTCAGTAAATTCTTCAAAAATGTTTCTTCTAAAAGTCATGTGGCAAGTTGCTCCAGGATCAAGCAACCAATCATTTTTCCAAGAAGCAAGGGAAGCATTAAACAAGTCTTCATTTACTCCAATATTACAATGTGTCACAACATAATGAGCGGATTCGGGTGCTTTACCTTTCTCCTTGTCATTAGTTTTACCTTTGGGTTGATTTCTTTCCAGCTCAATTTTGTCCCAAGGCAACTTGCATGTGAATGCATCATGTGATCCATCTCATTGCAACGTATGCAATGCAAATCTGACTTTTCTCATTGAGAGTGTTTGCCCCCCTTGCCTCTGAAATTTCTTCTTCCTCTTCCTCTTCAACTAACTCTTCCTCTGGAAGAATCTTGAGCAAGATTCTTCTCTCTATGTGCAAGACACACACCCACTTCAGAAGACTGAAGAGCTGTCTTCTTCCCAAAAGCTTTCTCTCTCTTAGCAAATTTATTCACAAGGGAGTCTAAGGTAATTTCTTTGAGGTTTCCATTTGCTTGCAATGACTCAAGATAATTTGAGTAAGTGGGATAAAGTGCCTTTACAGAAGCTATCAGAGGAATGTCCAGTTCAACATTAGTGACTTTGATATCATGCATAATAGACTTTACTTTTGATGCAAGAGCAAAAGGACCATCATTTTGTAATTCAAGGTTGAACATGAGTTGAACAACTTCAAGCGCAAAGTGTGAGTCATAGAGTTCCTTCAGTTTTTGTAAGCCTTCGAAAACATTCGAAAATGGCGAAATATAGCGACTCACCTCTTCATTTACGAATGCTACAATCAAGGCATAAGCCTTACTGTTCTTATTTTTCCAAATGGCAAATTCCTTGTCTGAGGTAGGCTTTTATGGTTCTTTGTCTCCTTCTCCAACACACACTCCTTTCCACAACTCATTAAAAATGAGAGTGTGTTTAATTTTCCGCGACCATTTTGGATAGTTCTCCTTCCTAGTGAGAACCACTCCCACAATGGATATCAGTGAATGCATTGTAAAACCTGTGTACTGTAAAAAGAAATGCTCTTTTGATGTAAAAAAAATTGCAGTGTAGTAGCCATATCCTGAATTCTTATGACAACTAAGAAACGAGTTGTAGTTTCTTACAAAACAAGGGCATAAAATCGTGAAAGAAATTGCAACAAACCAAAAAAATTCGTAGGTCACATCTTCGAATCTTTGCAACTAAAAAACAATTCCTCATAACACGTAGTTGTTTTCTCCCGAGACATTTTCTAAAATAGTACTTGCTTTCTACCGAGATGCTCCACGTATTTGGCTTTTCGGATTAGCTTAATCCAAGGCCGAAGGGAATCGGAGTTTTAAAATAAGAGTATAGCTAATTCCCAAGTCCACATCTGCAAATTTGCAACACAAATTGAAAGGGCACTGACCCCATGGGATCCGACAATCACCAATGCACTTGTGTCCATCCCGTCGACATGAACAACAACTAGATGAATTTACGGAGAATAGGAGCCTTTCTGAGCCAGAAGCCTTGCTGCTAGGAGCGATTTGGATAAATAGACGACAACAGTCATTCAACGCATTGTGACTGATTCGATGAGAGAGCAGTGATTCCAACGATTCAGTGAGGTGAACCACCGAGTCGGAGGGCCAACTGTTCAAGGGGGTGACTGTGGAATGGTATGGGGAGACTGTGGGGTGGTATGAAGACTATTCAACAGCATTCAACGCAGTGAATAAAACACAGTATGAGGTGACGAGCCCACAAAGCTGAAGTTTAGGGGTCGAGTCCTGTCCCATTGAGCATATTGATGTTTTGCCTTCAGGAAGGTTTCAGAGGTCTCTGCGAGAATGAAGGGTGAGACTGAGAGCAGGCGGGCATGCATGTACAAAGGGAAGGTGGAGGGCCAAGCCAAGTGGGTCGACAACGTATAGCCAACGGAATGGTATGCGTAGTGGGAGGAGGCAGACCGCAATGACAGAGTAGAAATGTCAGAGTGCACTACCCATAATAATAAATACACAACATCCAATTAATTCAACACAGAGAAGTAATTTGGCCAAAGGACAGATAGAATAATGGCAAATATGATAGACTGGGTGTTACAAGGCAGAGGGAAGCCAAAAAATGGCGTTGGCTCTGATACCATGTCAAGCCAGGAGGTAACTCCTCAAATAAAATATGTTTATTCATTTAGGTTGTTCATTGTTATATACATGAGGGAGTGACTCTTGAGTTTCATCTCCCAATGACTCTTTTCCATTAATTATTATTTACATTATTTACAACTGTTCACCCAATCCCCATTATTAGGTGTCAACAAATACAACACATCTTCAACAATGAGTACTAAAATAACCGAAATAGTTCAATTATCTTAGTAAAGGTTAAGCAAACATGCATTACAAACGTTTAAAGAATAGTCTTACAAACGGATACAAAACATGCGTGAAAACGTGTTGGCCTGAGACAAGCTTCTGAATTAAGCAAAAGATCCAAGACACATTTGTACACCATACATCACTAGTCCTAGTAGTAGGACATTGGAGCCATTCCTCGCTCCTCAAAGAACAGATTACAGATTCTCAAGGCTATGTGGGAGGAGCCAAGGTGAAAAGTCCTTTGCTCATAGAATGAAGAGGGATATATAGCCAAGGGGATATAATTGACCCTTGTGACTCTTCGACTTCCCTCATGATTGTTTGACTTCCTATGACTTTTCGACTTTACATGACTCTTCGACTTCATATGTGGGTCTCTTGGACTTCCACTTTACATTACATTGATTATAACAAGTATGGCCCATAGTAGTGATGTGGCTGAGACAACTCATGACACAACTCGACATAACACTACTGACATGTACTGGTTGACTGTGGTGTCTGTGTTGAGTTGTTGTGCTGCTGAGTGATGATATGCTCTCGTTGTAACATGTCTTCACCTCTGAATGGTAAAGTGTGTAGGGTCTTCGATGGTCTTGGTCTTTGCTTGATGGTGCACGTGCATGTGTCCATTTTGCTCGCTTGCTCGATGTACTTCATGTGTTCGTTCGACCACGAGTAAGTCTTCTAGCATGAGCCTCTTTTCCATCTTGTTCATTGTCGCACCATGTGATCCAGGTGACTCCAGAGAGATACACAGGACAAAGATGGCTCAAAACTCAAAGTGTTTGGACTGTGCTCAAACCAGGACCAGATCGAATACCTCGTCGTCGTGATCGTGGTGGTGCGAATAGCTCGTCAAACCAAGATCATATGCGAAAGATAGAGCTCTTCAAAGTTTGACATGACAGGAAAAAGCAAGGCCCACAGTATGCCACATGGTATCTTATTAAGCAGGTGGGACCCACATGGAAGCCCATCAAGCATTGACACTGGGCGTTCTTTCATTAACTCTTTATTCCTGCAAAAAGACAAAAGAAACATTTTAAATACCAAATAAGAACAAAACAAAAAAATCATTTAAAATATGGTTATTAATACCATATATTAAATCATATAAAAACAAAACTAAAACATTTAATAACCAAACTCATTTATATATTAACAAAAAAATAAAAGTTAATATATATTAAAAAAATGGTTATTGAAGTTTCAACGAATTGATATGACATATGGTCGTGGATTTTAAACATGAATATGGTTATAAGTGATGGTTATTAATACGCCCCAACATCCTCCGCCATTTATTAATGTACCACACCATATTAATACGCGCTGACAGCGGGATAAGGGAGCCGGCGAGGGTCGAACCCGCCCTGCTCACGTGGCCAGCCCCCAAGAGGGCGGCCCCAAATATTATTAAATGTCCAACCATAAATATATGCGCTCAAACTTAAAAACAAACAATACACCCAAACCACATGACAACAGTGCGCGGGATTTGGGGGCGGGCCGCCCAATGCGAACCCGACCCCCCAATTATGAAATTTTTTGTTAAAAATTTAACAGTGGCGGGTGGAGGCGGGATTCGACCACCCGACCTCCCCCATAATAAACGGGTTTTAACCAACACACCAACCATTTTCTTGGTAAATCCACCGAAGGAAAACTTATATAAACCCATGATTTTACCATTGCACGCAGTTCGAGGAGGTAGAAGGCAGGCACGGGTTTCAAGGCGGATTAATTAATATTTTAATGCAGAAACCATGAATTTTGCAGGAGGGCAAAATTTTCACTTTGTCAGATTTTGACAAATTTTATATGGTTTTTCCACCTCTCGTCACCACGAGTGCAATGGTGATGTCCATTTCTCTATCAGAGTTATGCATTTTTCGGTCATTTTCAGAATGCACATGGAACCATGATTTCAACAAAAAATAGGGAGCGGAACTATGAGCCATGAAATTTTCCCGAGGTAAAATTTTGATATGTTAGAATATAGTCAAGTTTATACTTGTTTTTCATGATTTTCCGTAGGGATCGCAATGGCGAGATCAAATTCGCCATCTGAGTTGCAGATTTCCAGTCCATCCATGGAACAGAATCTAAGGAATCCCGGGGGAATCTAGAAGATTCCTTGAGCCCAAAATTCTCAACTTCTTAGAATTCAGATTTTGGACAGTCGATTCAGCACTACTCGATGCCACAAATCTAATGGTGGCTTCAGATTTCTTATTCTCTCATTTCTTCTTCTAGTCACTTTTCGAAGTGCAAGTGCAGATGTCCGCATTCATGTGCGAGCAGCCATCTTCATGAGATCAATGCCTTGAGAGCAATGGTCCGAGCAGCTTCAGCAGTGAGACATCCACTTCTTCATATGGCCCTTGGTTCTCAGGTATATGATGTGTTCATGTACTTCTTCTTTCTGCACTATGTTGTACAGATGCTTGATTGATGTTGATGCAAAATCTTGTTTATTACATGTTGTCATGATTCCTTGCTTGATTTGATGCGAAATCTTTTATGTGATGTACTTGTTGTCATAACTCATTATGTTATGTTTTGAGATCCCTTGTTGTATGTTGTTGGGATACTCTTGTTGTCGTCATGCATGTTTGTTTTGACATCCCTTTTGTGCCATATTGGCGGGATGCTCATCATGCATATTTTTGTATCATACTGATAGGAGTCCTTTGATTGAGGATTCCGGTTGGGAATATCTCTTAGAGCCAGTCCTACGTGAGGGCATTTTCCTTGTATGATCGAGACATCATCTCTGTGTACATCACCATTATTGACAGCCCTTAATGCAACGGCCTACACCATCTTGACATTGGGGCCCGGAGACGTAGTCCCCCCTGGACGAACTCCATTACCAACGCTTATGTTTTCAAGTGTTGATGAATTTTATGTTCCTCTTCTTTACAGCATGCAAATGTATTCGTTAATGTTCTTTTAAAAAGCAATTTTAACACATCACGAAAGTAAAAGGTCTTGGAAGGGTCCTTCTTCACACCTAGACTTGGATCAACATGTTTCATTGATGTATCTATTCCTGCAATCACCAATGACAAGACGACATCAAATCCCAAAAATCTCCTAGTCTACCATGATGCATTGTTTTCCATTTCGATGCAGGTGACCAGGAAAGGGACAAAGCACTGAGACTGCGAGAGCATAGAACAACTCAGGATGCGCGGCTCCGGAGCACTGTTGGGAAAAACTACGCAGATGACATTGGGAGACAAAATTTTGCAATTTGAGATAGCAGTGATAGCTGCGAGGCAAAACCCAGTTGGGAGGCAGAACTACGCAGTTTTTGGGAGGAAGGCCAGGCGGATGTCAGGGAGCTGATGGGCCAATCTGCACAAATTTTCAAGGGAGCATTGAGCAAGTCATCCTGTTGGGATCTGCACAATTTCTATGGGGAGGACGGTGCGGGCAGCAAGAGGCACTGGCAGAAAATTTGCGTAGTTTTCCAAAGGAGCACAAAGTCGGGCTACGGGAGTTGTTGGTCAAAACTGCGCAATCCTGAGAGACAATCCAGGGTCAGACAATTTTGCGTAGTTTCTGAGCTAGTTGCAGAGCGGGGAAGAAGAGTTGAACAAGACAGCTCTACGCAATTCCTGGGCTGGTTGCAGAGCAGGCAGGAACGACAAGACAAGGCAGCGCTACGCAATTCCTGGGTTGGTTGTAGAGCAGGCAAGATGGGCAAGGCAAGACAACTTTGTGCAATTTTAGAGCTAAGTATAGCCTAGGGTCACAGCTCAAGTTCTTTCTCTGGTTGACCAACGGGAGGCTTGATGGAAGGTCTTCCGAGAAGCACAAAGTGCATCGACTTCTGGGACAACTTCTGCACAGTTCTGGGAGTCAATCAGTTGGCTCATTTCTAGAATTGCATAGAGTAGGCTGCTCATAGGAAAGCCTCAAGCTCTGTGCATTTCTGGGCAATAGTGCAAGGTCACTGAGATTAGGTCCGATTGACGAAGGGTTGTCTGATCGACAGATTTTCAAGGAAATTGACTAAGTGTGAAATTAAGTGTACTCGTGCAAACATGACAATGTGATCGCACACTTAGCCGACTTGCTCTTTATAATTCAGATTGATTCTTTTGACGGTGCCAACTCTTGGAGGAGGCTTATGACTTTGCTTGGAGGTCTTCTTATGACTCTAATACATATTATTACATAGTGTAACAAGCCCATAAGGGTCTTTAATAAATACATTGAAATTTTGACTTCCTAGAAGCACTTAAATATGTGCTTGACCTAATTAACGAGCAAGAAACTCATTGTTATAAATAACAAAAATAATATTTATTTTTCTTTACAAGTACAAAGATCAAAATTACATTTATGAAGACCAAACCTAGTTACACGTTCTTCAACATGGTTCAGTAGAGCTAACTCCTATGGAGTGCCACATGTCATTATTTCTACCTTCGGCCCTGAAATTGATATCCAAAAAGCTACAATTTGTCCTCTTTCTATCACTTTTTACGAAATTCAAATCTGATTCTCAGAGAGAAAAATTATGACGATTTTCCCACGGTCACATGTTTGAGATGTAATTCTGGAGCTTGCAAAACCCTAACTTCCTCAAATCATATCTCCGAAAATATAGCAAGACAAGATCTGAAATCTGTACACGAAGTTCACCAAGACTTCAGCTCCACTAGGTTTTACTTTCAACTTCTGAAGCTTCGTAGAAAAAAATTATAGCGAAAATGCCACGATGACCTATTTGAAGCAGCGAAACCCTAAAATCCAAAGCTCTAATACCAAATGTTATGCAACCAGCTCACAAAATAGAAGAAGAGATAGATCAATGACTTCGAAATTAGTCTCTGCGAGGGGGCAACTTCCTTTACATTACACAAATGAATGACAAGACCTCCTTTCTATATATAGGAGCCTAAGGGGTCACAATATAATCAGAGCCTACATAACAATTATATTGTAAGGGCACAACAATAGCGATAGTGGGCTTCTGTGGGGCACAATAATAACAATATGGGGACTACATGGGTGCAACAATACAATAAGGGGATTGCACTAATAACAATAAGGGGCTACACTAATAGCATAGGGACCTAACAATCCCCAACACAAGAGAACCTGCCCAAAATATTACATGTGCAAAAATATAAAAATTAATAGAGATTTTATGTTGTTCTGAATTTCCTGAACTAACAGCAATCTGAGTTAAGTTTGTTAACATTTCAACTGTAATTCATGGTCCATCCATAGAAATAGAAATGGTAATGTCAAGCAAAAGTTTGACCAGTTGTGTTATATAAATATGCATGTATTCTCTTTATGCAGCAATGTCAGCTTAGATCTAAAATTGGATTTTTATTTTGAGTTAGTGTTCACTGTTATTATGACCTTTATTTTTGTCAATTAGTGAATGACAATAAGTTGTTTATTGTACTACGGTATATAGTTGAGATTAACCTAATTGGAATTTTTAATTTTTTAGTGTAGAGTGTGTCAATTTATTTATAAGATTATATGACATCAAATTCTTACCATTGGGAAATTTAAATAAACAGAATAATTATGTTCATAATTTTTGGGAGAATGTAAGATACCAGGTCTCACTTATTTTAAGAAATTCATCCCTATTAATATTATACGGATGATTTTCTAGTTCAAGTACTTACACGAGGTTTCTTTGGAATAATGCTCAATTTTCACAATCATCCTAGTGTGGTTAATTGTATGCACGATTAATATCAGATATATTAATATACAATTAAAGAAGCAACATCCCTGATCTGATGGATGATTACACAATTTGGAAATTGCTGTTTAAAATGGATGAAGCATTCTATTTCTCAGTATTAAAATGTGTTTCTCTTTATTGATTTGATTTTCCAGATCTGATCAATCCTCTTACTGTTCAGTTGTTACATATTTGGTATGTTCACCTGATTTCTTTCAGATCTCTTATTTTCATTGCCAGGTTGCTGCAGATATAATATGATAGTTCAATGTTCAGACCATTATTTTTCTTCAATCTATTCGTTGTTTACTCTTGGAATTATCTTACAGATATGCTGTCTCTACACTTCTGAATCTTCCATACAACGTTTTGGTTTATGAAGATCTGAAGTTTTGTGGGTGTTTCAAATATTTCCAGATTCAACAGTAAGGTTTAAGTTCTATGAGTGCAGATCTGCCATTATGAGGTGAAATTCTGAACTGGTATCAAAATTGTTCTGTTCGATTTTCATCTAAGTGCATGGAGAATACAACTAACTGCAAGAGGCATCCAAGCACGAAGGATTTCAGCAGGTGTGATGCCCAGAAAGATCCAAGTAACTGTAGCATACCAATGCTTGTGAGAGGCCGTACGACTTTTGAGTTAACTGTAGAAATATCTGGCCTTTTGACTTTTGATGCAAAACAGAAATTTCACCTCTTCAACTAGAGGTTTCCTGGATTTTAGCCCTGTGAATTCAGTCATAGGGCTATTATGAAATAGAACACAAAACAGCAGTGGAAAGAATACAATATTTCACTTCCTAGCAGCCCACACTTCTAGGCAATCCAAAGAGAAAAGATACCAAACAAACTGGATAATATTCAACCCTTAAGGCAACTTATCCCACATAACCATGTCTGAAAATTCATTTTTACAGCAATTATAAGAGTGGTAAAACAGCAGGTATAGCAGCAGCAAAACAGCCCTTAGATTCTTCAATGATAATGTCAAATCACTTAACAATTGTCCTTTATATGTCAAATCATCAAGACCTATATAGCTGTAAATAGCAATACATGAAGAACATATATCGCTGAAAAACAAATCTGGAAAATGCACTAGTTATGAACAGCTAATAACTTCACTAATATGCCCAAGATGAAGTACATGTACATACCATAGCCTTCTCTCAAGGGTGGTACAAGTCCACTAGCTCTCTAAAATCTTAGTTAAGGAAAACATGAAAATCCCAGCTCAACCAAGAAGCTAACAACATGCAAGAAAAACTCTAACAAGTCCTCCAAGTTAAGATGTTCTCTTCTCTTCTATTCTTCTCTGTTAAAGCTACCTTAGGGGTTTATCATAAAACCTTAATCTCAGATCTCCCAGGGATAAACCATAAATTAGACTTCCACGATGCTCCAAGATACTCCAAGAAGACAAAGAAACTGTAGGGACTCCAAGAAGCATTACAATCAATGGTATGCAAAGCTCTTTGGAACCAATGGAGGCAATCCCAAACTAAAAGAACACAAGCAATGAAAATGTTGGTTGTTGTTGATGATGAATGGTGGGATAGGGTGGAATACCTCTTGGCATTTACTAAACCAATTGTGGATTTGCTACACATGTTTGAAACAGATATGCCTAATTTGGGAGAGGTGTATGAGGGCATTGACTCCATGATAAAGAAGATAAGGGTGGTTATAAATGCCAAGGAGAAAGACCCAGATGAAGACTTTTACAAAGAAGTAAAAGATATTGTTGTAGCAGCTACAACCACCCTCCAAAATTTTGGCTTGCATGCAAATTTCGGAACCTACCTTGGATCCTGCGATCAATCGTTCCTTGGTCACTTGTTGGTAAGCTAATAATCTCAAGCTTCCCCTCCCTGATCTTAAGAGTCGTTCATGTTCTCATCTTTATGCAGCATGTGCCATCTTTGGGCATAAGGATTGTGGTTTATCATCCAAAGGGAATGTTGTTTCGCTGTAGGAGTTGTTTTCATTACATAGACATGTTTCACACTCACTTCATGCGCTCTCGTCACGAAGGTTGTTGCATCAAGCAGAGTATGTTTTATACATTCTGGATGGTCTACGTTGTATCACTAAGTGTTCGTGTGTGACCATAGTCGAGTCCTATCAATGTTTACATACGTTTCAATGATCTCACGCTTAGCCAATTTCCCAAGCAACTTAGCCTCATCCAGCCTCCCGGAACTGCGCACTTTGCTTTTGCAACCATCAAGCTTCCTCCCTTGCCTGCTGAAACTCCGTAGTACGCAAAGACCCCAACATCCCTTGGCATCCAAAACTGCATTGTGGTTTCCTCCAGTGTCCTTCCCCCAGCCGGAACCCACTGTCGTCAGAAACTGTGCAGTATTGTCCCTCGGTTGCTCAATCTGCCTTGAAACCTAAAACTGCGCAGATGTGTCCTCCCAAAACCCATCCCGCAATAGTGCCTTGCATCCAGAAACTGCGCAGTATTTCCTCCCAGGCTGCACTACACTCAGAAATTGCGCAGAGGTGTCCACCCAGGACCCCCATCCCATAGTAGTGTCATGTGCCTCAAAACTACGCAGCATTGTCCAAGCTGCCCTGTTTGTCTTGCATGTAGAAACAGCGCAGTTGGGCCTCCCGGGGCCTCATTCCGGCAGCAGTCACTGCCCGCTGAAGTTGCGTTGATCTACCTCTCAGTGACTACAAGAAAAGGTGACATGCTAAGATCACTCCCAAGGAGTTGAGGAGAAAGACCAAGAAATTAAGTTATGGCAAAAGATCAGGACCACATGCAAACTTCGTCAAATGCATGATCATCTCAACGGTAAGTATGGTAAGTAAAGAACACCATTCGAAGTACACCTCTTAGTTGAGTTTGCAGAACTGCTTGACATATCATCATGTCTTCAGTAACATGCATGTGCACAACCACAAAAAAGTCATTTCATGTGTTTCCCCTACATGTCTTGCTTCCTTTTCGCTTGTTTGACCAATTGTCGTATTTGGCATGTTGATTGCTATGGCATGCTTGCGACCTTGTTCTGGCGATGTTGAAAGTTTGTCTTTGTGTGTATGAGTTGTGTTTGCTATGTAAACACCCGTCGCACTCACACACAATGTTGTAAGCATTGTCGCACAAGTGTCATCACAGTCGTCCGAAGGTCTATCCGAAGTGTCGCACTTGTTGCTTTCACCATTAGACAGTCCCGCAGTCAGTCACACTGAGTATATGTTATCTTGTGGTTTGAGGTGTCTTGTCATTGAGTCATGTTGAGTGTGTGTTCGTAAGGTCATGTATACACGAGTCCACTCTCGACCGGACCACCCTCCATCAGTCGGACCTTCACTAAGTTGCACTGCGCAATCTTAGCCTTGAGTGACCACGCATTGTTGCCCAGAACTACACAAAGCATGAGGCTGTCCTCCAAGTAGTCTGCACTACACAATCCTGAAATCAACCTAGCTAACTGTCACCCAGAACAGCACATAAGTTGCCTAAGAAGCCATCTTAGCTTACGGTTCCCGCAAGCCTATCTATCAAGCCTCTCACTGGTCAACCAGAGAATTTGACTTGAGTAGTGACCCAGGGCTGCACTCATCTCCAAAAATGCGCAAAAGCTGTCTACCTGCACTACCTGAAGAAATTGTGCAGACATGAGGGACAGGCACTCACTGCCTGTCACTGCACTGTCTCTTGAATTTGCGTAGTTCCATCAGGTAATCCCCCTGTCAGCCTACTTGCCACTCCTGAAATTTGCGTAGTTTTCATGGACAGTCCACCTGCTGCCCGGCACCCCGCTCAGCCTAGAAAATGTGCAGACATGTCCTGTTTGACTGCCTCCCAGATCTGCACAATTCTGACCAGCAAGCTCTCGTAGCCCGATTCCGGCCTTCTCTGTAACTCTGCGCAGTTTTCACTATCAGTGCCTCCTACTGCCCGCATTGCCTTCCCCGGAAAAACTGCGCAATACTACCTGCACTACCTGGAGAAATTGCGCAAACATGAGGGACATGCACCTATTGCTTATCACTGCACTGTCTCTGGAATTTGCGCAATTTGTCAGGCAGTCCCCCTGTCGGCCTGCTTGTCACTCCTCTTGAAATTTACATGGTTTTCATGGACAGTCCACCTGCTGCCCGGCACCCTGCTCAGCCCGGAAACTGCGCAGACATGTCCTACTTGACTACCTCCCAGATCTGCGCAGTTCTGACCAGCAAGCTCTTGCAGCCCGATCCCGGCCTCCTCTGGAAATCTGCGCAGTTTTTACTGCCAGTGCCTCTTGTTGTTTGCAATGCCTTTCTCAGAAAAACTGTGCAATTTTGCCTCCCAGCTGAGCCATATCTCACATATGTCACCTGTTGTCCCAGACTGTTCAACCCAGCCTCTCAGTGACCTCTGCGCAGTTTTTCCCTAGAGTGCCCCGGAGCCTCGCATCCCGACCTGACATGTGCTCTGTGTTGTTTCAGAGGCTTGTCCTTTCTCCCAGTGACTTGCGCCCGAGAACGAAAGACAATGCATCATGGTAGACTAGGGGATTTTTGGATTTGATGTCGTCTCGTCATGAGTGATTGCAAAAACAGGTACATGGATGAGATATAGCGCGACAACGAACGGGATGAACAAGGAGCGCATGCTAGAAGACTTGCTCACAGTTGGATGAACACACGAAGCATACCAACTAGCAAGCAAATGAGACACATGCGCATGCATGAACCATCAAGCGAACACCAAGACCATTGAAGACTCCACGCACTTTGCCATGTGGAGGTGAAGTTATGGTACACCATGAGCAGACTCATCACTCCAACACAGAAGCTCAACACGAACAGCACAACCAGCATGTGCATACCAGTTGTGTCATGTCGAGCTGTGTCATGAGTCGCCATGGCCACATCACTACTTTGGGTCATTCTTGTGAAATCAATGTAATGTAACGTGGAAGTACAAGAGACCCACAAATGAAGTTAAAGAATCATGTAAGTCAAACAATCATGAGGGATGTTGAAGAGTCACAAAGGTCAGTTTCACCCCTAGCTATATATACCCCTCATTTGTACATGCAAAGGAATTTTCACCTTAGCTCCTCCCACATAGCCTTGAGAGTCTGTAGTCTTTTCTTTGAGGAGCGAGCAGTGGCTCCAATGCCCCGCTATCGAGGTTAGTGATGTATGGTGTATGGATGTGTCTTGGAACTTTCGCTTAATTCAGAAGCCTGTTAACAAACCAACACATTTTCACACATGTATTGTATTCATTTGTAAGACTATTCTTTGGACGCTTGTAATGCATGTTGCTTTAACATGTACTAAGATAGTTGAACTATTTCAGTTGTTTTAGTGCATATGTTGTTGGAAATGTGTTGTATCAGTTGTTATCATTGTCTCGCCCGTGTGGACTACTTCGTCGAACACTAGACAGACTTGTTCTTATAAACGACCGTCGCACTCCTGTTGACTATTCCGCTGAGTGTTGTATGTGCTATCTGTTCACCTTTGTGTATGTGACTGCCACATCTATGTGGACTACTCTGCTAAGAGCTGCGCAGAACTATTGTTTGGTGTCTCTAACTGAGTTGGGACTATTCCCTTTTGACTTGAGACTCATTCTCACCTTTCCCCTTTGCAGTGAAAGAACTCTGACACAAGTGACACTAAGCACTCACCAAGCACATGAACCTTGTTGTTTGAAGACTAAGTATACCACTCTCATGTGTTGATAAGCAAGAGCTAAGGCATATCTTTAAGATAATGGCAATCCGGCCATCATACCATATGGGACTACACCAAACGGTGTGAGGTCTAGTTGGGACTTCATACCGGGGAGATCCCTTGAATGTTGGCAGGTACAACACCGTCAACATTTTGGCCGCTAGAAGGAGGGCCAGATGACAAGTTGAGTTCTCACATCTGTTTTGAATCTTTGCATACTTATCATGACTAACCACAGGATTTCTCCTCCGAAGTGTAGGTCTTACGGACACAACTTTAAAATCTCGGAGGAGCTCTGGAATTCCTTGTAACAACACACATACGAAGGTGAAGGCGGAATGGCCTGGCTTGAACATAGAATCGACTTTACAATTACGTGTCACGAGTATCAAATCCATGAAGATTACATGACCTGCTTGTTGTTCACATACACGCTTCGAGGGCACCCACTGTTATGGTGTACCACGTTGCCTGAGAACTCCATTCACACTCTCACTCAGTTGATTGTAAAGATAGACCGTGATTTCCATCATTTTGACCGTAAAGCACTCAATAAAGAAATTCTGAAATTACGGAAAGCACTTGATGAATCTGTTGAGCAATTTTACACACGCTTTCATAATCTTGTGTATCGATTTCCTGAAGATGAAATTCATTGGGAATTTCTCGATGGAAGATTTAAGTATCTTCTTATCATATCCGAAGATCCGCAATTCTTATAATCATTTGAATACATCCTAGTAGACCTCGGTGTTAGAGCTGCTAAATCTAAGACGGACAAGGTCATTGTCACAAGTGATTGTTTGTCCTCTTCTCATCAAACGACTCTAGCTCCGCAATGCGAGGTGGGAGAAGGTGCGCGCACATCTGTTGAACTATCACATCCTCCTACCCCACCTGCTCTTGATATCTGCGTAGATTTGGCTTGCAAGCCTGTTGGTTGTCATGCGGACTTGTTACCTCAACCTCCATCCCCGCATTCTACTCATCCTTTGGATTGTACTATCTTGTGTTCTTTCGTTTCGGACTCTACACTTGTTGTGAACGAGGATCAAGTTGTCGACAAAGTTGGTGTTGTGCAGCCAACCTGTGTTATCATTCATGATGACTGTGTGCGGGAATCTAAAGAACCCGCGGTGAAGGATGACTCCCTTACATCCGCACCTCATCCGCTCTATCCTGACATCTCGTGATTCTGCCACTTTTGATTTTCCCTATGAAAACTCATCTCCGAATGTTTCTACTTCCGATCATTCACAGGACACACTAGATGTCAACCTGTCTTTACATTGCGAATAAGACACATCTTCCTCTGTAAATCTGTCCCATCTGTCATCTATAATTTTTGAAAACACGGAGGGTGAATATCCTTGTTTCTCATCTACCCCTCTTCATGACTCATCAACTCATGAGGATGCTGACAAACATCCCAAATTTTCTGATCGTGGTCGTCATGATCTCTGTACTTCTTCATTTGATCACGATGTTGATTCACTCGTTGTTAATCTTCCTACGCCATTGATCCCCGACGATCTATCTATTGACAAAGTGGAAACCCCGTCGATTGTTGAGGCACTTCAGCCTAAGTTGATGGTTATGTTAGGCCCTCGCTGTCCTGAGGTTAGTTCCACTTCCGATCAATAAAAATTTGAAACACCCAAGGCTCCTCATCCCTCATCTGCATGCATTGAAGATCAATCCAATACACAGATTTCGCTTCTTCCACCTAAATCACATGATCCCATCGCTCATGCATTGGAGGAATCATACACAGTATGCAAACTTGCAAGGCGTAAGTTGTCTCTCTTTCTCATGTTTGCTTGACTGTCACAGTCAAGAGAGTGTGCATGCTTATCATCTGCACGCAATGTGTCACAGCACCATGTTAAGTCCGCCGAATGTTTGTCTTGTGCATTCGCTCTTTTCTTTTCTGTGGATGTTTTAGAGCTAAGAGCGTGTTGGTCTTCGTTGATCTATCTTTCTTGTTCACTGGTTTACATGCATATCTTTCTTGTTTACCATACCTTCGCCAACATGGGCCAGCCAATGCGACGATGGTTGCATTTGAAATACCACTTCACGTGAGTAGGCCTATGCGCTGTTTAGCGTAGGAGTAGAAGTAGTGTTTGCTTTCTTGCTTTACTTTGCTTCCTGGTTTGCATGTTTGCTTTGCTTTCTTACCTGGTTTGGTTTGCTTGCTTGATTGCTTTGCTTACTTGTTTTGCTTTTGCTTTACTTCTGCTTTTTTCTTTCTTTGCTTGCTCATGTCCGTAAGTTAGCCTTACATGAAACCGTGTTTGGCTCTTGAGACCAGCCAGACAAATCTAAGTGGACTTGTACAGCTATCAACATCTGTTTATCTATTGTCCTCTCTCTTTATGAAGAGCTTGTTGTCTTCAGTCGATGATGCCTTGATGGAAAATACGTCCTATTCAAAATGAATCTTGGTGAAAACACAATGCTTGAACTGTTAACTAGTACCACCTACTCTATTCGGTCCTTTGGGTTAACCCTTGTCAGCTTAGTCAAGTAAAGTAAGGTGAGGGGGAATGTTATGAATTTAAAATTCACAACAATTAATTGAGATATTAAAATATTAAAATATTATTTAAATAAAAACATTATTAATTATAATCAATTAATTAACAGATAATTAGCTAAATGAAGAGACATTAGTCCCCAAGGGACATGTCTCTCTGATTAGGCATGGCCAGTGAACTCCTATTTAAGGAGCACCATCTCAGCCTTGTAATCATCATTCAAATTTTATCAATTAATAATATATATATATAGTTAACAACAATTTAGAAATTTATTTTAAACAATGGTATCAGAGCCAGAACTAGTCTGGTGACACCCACGAGGTTCTGTTGGCCATCAAGCCCAACGGGCCTTCCATCTGCAACCTGCATTTCGTTGTGCAAGACTATAATCGCAGAATAAAGGTGCGTTCCCAGCGGCCGTGGGGAAAAGAAGTGGAGGAAAAGACTACAGAAGTGTGGAACAAATCATAGTGACGTCTGCAGGTTGTGCGTGGGGCAGCCATCCACCAAGGAAGGTCATTGTGGGAGTGGCTCAAGTTCTGGAACAGCCGGCCCCCGAGGTCTATTGTCTGCTTCTGTCTGCGTGGTGAATCAACGTACAGAACTGTGTGGTGAATCAGCGTACAGAACTGTGTGGTGAATCAGCGTACAAAACAACAACGACGTCTGCAAGTTTAACAACCGCCACCGTGGAAAACACTGCAATCGTTGTTCTCTAGTCAACAAGAATTTTGTGGCCACAATCGAACAAGTAGGGCCACAATATTAATGCGCAGAAGGTACAGGGTCACGGCCAAGGTCAACGGACATGACTGGAGCGTGACGTCTATCCATTTAAACACAAATCGATTCGTATTTAAAAATTATATCACATAAGAACTAAAGTTTAATTAATTAAATAAATAAATAAATAAATAAATAAATTGGGTCTTCAAGAAAAAATGAAATAAAATGGTGGCCAACAACAATGACAATATGAAAAAAATTCAAGAGGACATCAGCAGGCTGAATAAATGCCTGGATAACGTCGAGAAGTCAGTTAGCAAGCATGGCCAACGATATCTCTTACTTAAAAAACTTGATGAGTCGGCACTTCGGAGAGACTGATCCACCTTCAACTACACAGAGTCGCAAGACTCTGGAAGGTGAGACTTCTCTAGAGCATGAGTTCTTGAGGCATGAGAAGCAACAAATACCACAAATTCACTTCAAAGGAAGCCAATATTATACTCAATCTTCCGGAAGGAACCATCTTAAAATCAAAAATGAATTACCTAAGTATGATGGTAAGAACTTTAAAGGTGTCGTCGTATCGGTGAATAGATGCAATTTTTCTAGCAAACCCTCTGCTCAGCGAACAAGAAAAAGTCATGACTGCATCCAACTACTTAGAAGCAGAAGCGTATGATTGGTTTTTGTGGTTGTCGTCTAAATGCACGAGCTGCTCATTCAATTGGCAAAACTTTCAAAACACTCTGTTAAAAATTTTCATGACAAGGAGGAGGATGATGTCTACGAGAGATTTGTTCGCCTGAAGCAAAAAGGATCAGCGAGCGCCTATGTTGCATGGGTTCTCGAACCCTGGGGTGGGGTTCTCGAACCCAAGTATCGGATTCTTGTATGGGTGCTTCTGAGAAGAACCCATAAGAACCGGGTTCTTCTATGAAGAACCGGGTTCTTTGTTAAAAAAATTTGGGTTCTTTTGTGTTGACAAGTACGAAGAACCCTGATGATGGGTACTTGGAACCCCAAAATCGGGTTCTTTGGAGCTCATTTTAGTTTTTATTTTTAAATTTTTAATTAATTTAATGGGCTTCCCCTAATATTCCAAGTAGCTAGTTCTGCATCTTTCGAGAGGAATTTGAATACTTATGCCTTTATCCATTCAGTAAAGAGAAATAGGTTGGGCTCAAAGAAGGCAGAGAACTTAGTGTACATTCATAGCACACTTTGTCTCATATCTCAAAAAGATCTTCGTTACAAGGAGGGTCCTTTCAAGAGATGGGTCCAATACACAAATGATGCTATGTGTGTGGGCGAGGTGATACAACCAGATGGCCTTATTGAGCTACCTCCCGTTGCTATGGATGAGAAAGAGCCTCAAGATGAGAGTGATTCCTACTTGGAGAGCATGCTAATTGAAGATCTGAGTGATGTTGATGACATGGCTTGAAGAAGCCATTGTTCACTATTAGCTATTTTTACTTTAGTATTTTAAAATTTCCTAGTTTTTGTGTTGGAGATGCCTTAAGGCAAATTTTGAATGTAGAATGACAATGGACATATATCATGATTCTTATTAATATGTAAACTCCCATTTGCACTTGATATAACACTAGAATTTTTGAATTCTTGTGAATGTTGAATGTTCAATGATGTGCATGTTTAAATATTTAAAGTTTAATTCATAGTATTTTAGTTTTCTGTTTAAGTGAAAAATATACAAATCACTTTATATTATTTTATAAATATAATTATTATATTCTAATAAATTATAATATACCCCCGACGAACCCACGCACCCTGTTTTATAAAATGACGTCCCCGTCCCCGTACCCGTCCCCGAACCCACGTTCCCTGGCAACATAGGCGAGCGCATACACACACGAATGGGAAGTATTAGCAGTAAGGCAAAGAGGGTTTTCAAATGAGGAGCTGCTAAAAATGTATCGTTGTGGCTTTAAAGATTACATTCGCGAAGAATTAAAATTGCATAAACCCAAAACCATTGAGGCTAGACATGCAACCATAATTATCGAGCGAAAATATAAACTTCACAAAGCATCATATGTCGTTAACGACAGGACTAACAGCTATTCCAAGGGGAAGGCAGGTAAACCCTCGTCAGAGAATAATAGCAAGTACGTCCCACCACCATTGCAAAATGAAGGGAAACAACAATCTAATGTCGAAAGGAAAAAGGATGGCAAATGTTGGAAGTGCGGAGACAAGTATTACGCAGGACACAAGTGCGCAACACAAAAATTGTACGACTGTGAAGCTAAACAAGAAGAGGAATCTTCAGAACACAGCTCTAATGAAGAGGACAATGAAGAAAATGCAAACCTAATCCAGAATCAGAAGACAATATGCCACGAATTTCCATAGTAGCCATCACAGGGATAGCTCAACCACAGACTCTGAAGCTTAAAGGTCACATCAAGAAGCAAAGCGTTATCGTTCTAGTAGACTCGGGAAGTACGCACAACTTCGTAGATGTCAATGTTGCAAAAAGAATGAACATCTTTGCATACCCGATAGTAGACTTAAAAGTTATCGTAGCAAATGGAAACTTTTAGATGGAGTAGGCAAGTGCCATAAGGTTAAGTTGCAATTAAGCAACTATGCAATGGAGTCCAGTTTTTATACAGTTCCCCAAGGATGAGATGTTGTTTTGGGCGTACAGTGGTTAAGAACACTAGGCACATATTCAGCAAATCGCATAAAACAGTTCATTAGATTCAAATGGGATGGAAGGAAATATCAATTGTTCGGGTTTCAGGCACCACCAACGCAAGTCATCTCCGCTCAACAGATGAAGAAGCTTATTCGCAAAGGGGCACCAGCATTTGTTGTACAATGTTAGCACTCAGAATTATTATCAACATAAGGGACTCATCAACCATCAGAGATTTCATCCTTGATCCAGAAATACGAGAAGGTTTTTCAAGATCTACCAATGAAATTACCCCCGAAAAGGCAAATTGAGCACATTATCGAAGTTAAACCAGACGCAACACTAGTTAATATTAAGCCATATCGTTATCCCCATCACCACAAGACAGAAATAGAACGTGTAATACAAGACCTATTGAAGCATGGAATCATTACGAAGAGTAGAAGTACGTCGCACCCGTAGTATTGGTCAGAAAGGACGGATCCTTTCGATTATGTATAGATTACAAAGGCTTAAACAAATCACTATTAAACATAAGTTTCTGATTTCGTTCATTGATGAAATGCTAGATGAATTACATGGTGCAGAATATTTTTCCAAGTTAGATCTACGATCAGGCTACTACAAATACGAGTAAGGCTAGAAGATGTCGAAAATACAACATTCAGGACTCATGAAGGGCATTACGAGTTCAAGGTCATGCCATTTGGATTAACAAATGCACCAGCCACCTTCCAAGCAACCATGAATGAGCTCTTTCACCCTTATCTACGGAAGTTTGTATTAGTTTTCTTCTATGATATTCTAGTCTACAATAAGACATGGAAAGAACATCTCAAACATCTAGAAGAACTGTTGTCTGTTTTGGAGAAGAACCAGTTTTACGTCAAGCTATCAAAATGTACATTTGGGCAGAAGGAAGTTGAATACCTAGGACATATTATATCAAGGGAAGGAGTCCAAGTGGATCCCAACAAAATCAAGGCAATCAAAGAATGGCCCAAACCCAAAAACACATCTAAGCTGAGGGGATTTTTAGGTTTAACAAGTTATTATGGAAGATTTATAAAAAATTATGCACAACTGACAGCACCCCTGACCAATTTGTTAAAGAAGAATGCTTTTCAATCTAAGTTGCAGGAAACGTGGGCCTAGGGGTCGTTTCCCTGGGGAAACGAAACGGAAACGCGTTTCCCCGTACCGTACGGCGTGGAAACGCGTTTCCGTACGTACGGGCGCGTTTCCCAAAATGGAAACTCGCCCGTACG